>RJWJ010011923.1:0-43230 GCA_004363605.1 Indri indri | reverse complement strand
CAAAGATGAATTCCCTCCGGATGTGCTCCTGAGCTGCAGAGAGCCTGTTCTCACTATGCCTGCTCCGCAGGGACTCTATGGAAAACAAAATGACCAAACACAATGCTATATTTAGAAATTAATAGCAATTAGGAAGACACTGAACTTTACGTCAAACACATCACATACCAACATGGAACATAACAGTCCTTCACATTTACGGAGCATCTGCCACATGCAGAAGCTGGGCTATGGGATGGATATTTAAAGAAAAATAATATGGCCCCTCTCAAGAAACAGGGTAGGATGGGAGACTGCCATGCAAACAACCAGCTGTAATGTAGAAGACTCATAAGTAATACAGTTAAAAACTAACTTTTCAAGAAAAATCTGAAGAAATCATTGGATATAAAGTATGGGATGAAAAAGGGAAGATTATTTGCACATTAACAGCTGGCTTGATTAATCTATTTCTTTTCAGCATGAGTGTATCAGTGAAAAACACTGCAAAAATCTATGTCTACCCGAGGCAAGGTCCTTTGAGGTCACCGACCACAAACAGCTACTGCTCACACTCATAGCACGTGACTATCAGCAGACCCTAAAACAATCCAGCCTCAGCAGGCTGGACGGTGCTTCCTGGCCAATTGTCACATCATCTTTGCTCTTTCTCTTTACAACAAAACTAATTAAAACTGTTGTTCACATTTGTGTCTCCAATTTCTTTTTTCCACTTGAACCCTTCCAATTAGATTTTTCTCAGCCCTTGATCCATTAACTATTTCTATCCACATCACCAATGACTTCGACATTAAATAAATCAGTGGTCCCTTCTCAGAACTCACTTAACCTGTTAGCAACATTAAACACAGTTGTCCACGCTCCTAAAATGCTTTTTCTTCCATGGTACCACATTCCTTACCTCCACAGATCAGTCCTCTCCAGCTACTGTTTCCTGTGTCCACTCCTTTTTCTCTTGATAAACACTGCCCCGACTCAGTCCTTAGATGTGTTCTTATATTTACTATCTCTGCTCATCTCTTGGTGACCTCATCTATTCTCTTAAGTATTATTTATACGCTGATGAATTCAAAACTTATCTCTCTATCCTAAACCTCTGTTACGATCTCCCCTTAATGTCTAAGGCCACTTCCATTTAGCATGTCTAAAACTGAGATCCTGACGATCCCTCTTTACCACTCCCTCCAAAATCCTGTTCTTCTCACAGTCACCCCTGTCTCAGGAAAGAGCAGGTCACCTTTCCATGTGCCCTCATCTTCTCTCTCACAATGAGTCCATCCTTTTGCATTCTCCCTTAAAAGACATCCAGCATCCAGCTTGACTGCTACTACATAGTTTGAACTGCCATCAAAAAGCTTCTAATTGGACTCTCTGCTTCCACCTTGCTTCCCTATGATTCTTTTTCAACATGGCAGCAAAAAGATCCTGTTAAAATGTAAGTCAAATTTGGTCACATTGGTTAAACTCCACTAATGGTGTCCCTTATAAGGCCATCGATTACCTGGCCCTGAGAGCTCTCCTGACCACCCTCTTTGAGTACAGAGTGGCTCACTCCGCACCAGCCACACTGGCCTTTTTGTTCTCCTCAAAAGTACCAGGAGAGCTCCCACCTCAGGGCAGTCATCTTTGCTGTTCCCTGTGCCTGGACTGCTCCTTCTTTTGATAAGTCAATGTCTTACTCCCCGATTTTCTTCAGGTCATTTCTCAAATACCACCTTTTCAATGAACTTGTCCCTGACTACCAACATTTCCTATCTGCCTTCCTAGCTTTATTTTTTATGATCAGCATTTAATAGCTCTCTAACATACTATATAGTTGACTTATTTGCCTTGTTTATCGTCTGCTTCCACTAGGGTTGACTATAAGGACAGGGACGTTTTTCCCTTCCTATTTTGCTCACTGCTATATCTCCAGAACAATGTCTGGCTCCCAGAAGTTTCTCAATACATATTCACTGAGTGAATGAAAAAAAAACATGGATGATATACTACCCTTAAATATACTGATAATAGTGGGCAAGGGAGTCCTATTGGAACCAGTCACAGTAATGATTAACCTTAAAACTGAACAGTGCCCAGTGTTCAGGAACCTGTGCTTAGTCCACAGCATAAACATTCATTGTGTGTCTCAAAATCTCCACCTTTAAGTCAACCCATCATACCTTAAACGACTTTAATAAAAGTTAAATATTTAACTCTAGTTTGTCAGATCTTAGCAATGAATACATGGATGTGTATTATGGTATATAAATTTGAAATATTTCATAAGCAAAT
This sequence comes from Indri indri, assembly GCA_004363605.1. Taxonomy (NCBI): domain Eukaryota; kingdom Metazoa; phylum Chordata; class Mammalia; order Primates; family Indriidae; genus Indri; species Indri indri. The sequence continues at coordinate 40,956 of RJWJ010011923.1, read as the reverse complement.
TTAATGCAAAGAGTTAAAGAACTACTTATAACTGTCTTTAGCTTTTACCAACAGGATACATTTCCTTTGGTCAAATTATGACATTTTAAAAAACGGGTTGAGATTAAATTATTTTAAATCTAAAAGGTTTACAAAATGAGACAACAGAGAGGCTTCTGCTTACTAGGGCAAACTGCTTTGGTTAATCATTAGAGACAGTCAATTATTTACTTTAGTTAGAGTCACTGATAAGTCTGCCTGCCATTAATGAAAACCACACCTCTAACAGGAATGTACATCACCAAATTTTATGGTCTGTGAAAAGGGAAATACTGTAAGGAGAAACAGAATACACTAATGAAAGTGGCAAGGTCAGGTTAAAAACCATGCCAGATAGTTAATCCCTTAGAATTCACACTCAGATCAGAATTCACTGATTCAAAATGGAACTAAATTTAGCTGAAGAAAATAGAATTAAATGGCACTCAATAGATTTACTGAGTACTAGCTCTGTAGCAGTTATTAGAGCACTTAATCACAGTTGAATTATAAGATATGGGTCACTGTAATAAATGTATCCTGGATAAAAGTTAAATGAAAAAAATAGAAAAATTTAATTGAATTAAGAGACAGAAACAATACAGCCTAACTTCAGTGATGTTAAATGTTTCTAATAGAAGGTTTTGGGTTATTCCTTCTTTTTTTTTAACAGACTCGCTTAAAACATAGATTTTGGGTTATTTCGAATATGATTTCCACATATGGGAAGGCTGTGGTTAGCGGAGAGAATGCAAGCAATCCCTTGAAATTGTCTTCAAACCCTTTTTTCCCCTGCATTTCCCCCATCATGGAATCTTTTTTTTTTTTTTCCTTAAGGGACAGATTCACATCATACTTCTCCAACCTGGACATTCCCAGTTAGTACTACGAAATAGTATAAAATATCTTAGAATTGACATTAGCTTTACCTTAATTTATTATGAATTATGAACCAATGACTGAACTTTCCATATATCTCAGGGTCAAATTTTAACTCTTAACTCTTGATGGAAGAGTTTTAAAATAATTTTACAGCTTGAACGAACAAGTCAATTTTCCTAAATGTCAATATTATTATACATATAATTATTATACTATAATGAATGTAATATAGAAGTATGAGGTATTGTATTGAATCTGCAAAATAGGCAAAGGTGTCAAGGTCAGTTTTGTATCACAATACAATCAGTTTTATGGTTGATTTGATCAAAAAATTAGCACAATCTCATATGAAATACAAACAATACATATATTGATGAAGAAAAAAAGAAAAATCACTGCAAATCCCAACAAACATAGGTTACCTCATAGAAGTTTTGGTGTCCACTCTTAACACGTGTATCTTTTACACCTGTATTTACACATGCATGAGCATGCACACGCGCGCGCGCACACACACACACACACACAACTTTGGCTTATTTTGGATGAAAGCACACAAGTCAATTTCTTTGTTATGATGGTTTTTTGAAAAATAAAATGCTATCTTTTGGTGGAGTGGGACAAGTTTATTTCTGATATCCTGAATCCCCTTCTTCGGGTGGCACGTCCTCCCCACTGTTGAAAATCTAGGGCTTATATATTCTATTTCTTATTCTCTATATAAACTTGTTTTGAGATTCTTCATTGATAGCATGGATAGCACTGATAATAATCTGTACTTTCATTTCATCAACTCTGAACATTGAGATAGCATATAACCAAGTCTTATCAATGGTAACCCTTTGCTTATAACATTTTTTAAAAGCCCAAAGATGGGGGCCTAGCTCAGAAGTAATCCTGCATAAGAAACAGACAGGATGAACTAGGAGAAAGCATAGCCCAGGGTCAAGTTTAAAAGACAGGGAACAGTGGTAACCATGCTTCTCTGTGATCACAGCGTGGATATAGAGAGAGGTTTCTAGGGACAGCGTAGGAGAATACAAAACATCTACAGGTTAACTGAGTTTAGGACCTCTACCAGAGGGAAGCTGCAATCAAGGCAACAAACTGGGGCTAATCTCAGTTTCTCCAGCAAAGGAGTCAAGGCTATATGGCAGGCATTATCCAAGTGACCCCATAAGCTTATCACTGTAACTCCAGGAAAAAGACCTGCTTTCTCTCTTCCCTGGCTGTTGTTAACACAGAGAAAAGCAAGTGTCCCCATGATGTCGCAAATATCATAGAGGTAGAGAGGCTAAGTAAACCTCATACTAGGTGGACTGGTAAAGGAAGCCTCCTAACACTGACTATTTTCAATGCTATTTTATTAACTCAGTATGCTATTTTAGACAGGTACGACATTTTGTATACTAATAGATAAGCAATAGAAATCCACGTTAAATCCACAAATGACCTACTGTTCTTTGAATAGTATTTTTCTTTAAAGTTTAACAACTTTATAATGAGCATAGCTTTTTACTTTTAGGTCAGAGGTAAAACTGGCAGAAACCTAAAAAGTAATGTCTCAGAGGATTTTTGTGAGGATTAAATGAATAATGTTCTTAGAACCTTGTCTGGGACACTAATAAGCATTATATAAGCATTCACCATTACTTTTGTTATTATGATTATGACTCTTTGAAAATCTGATGACAATTATAATGACAAAGTATGTATTATATCTGAGAAAGCCTTAAAAAGGGAAGCAGATTAAATATTATACTGTGCTAATACATTCCTCTACTGAATGAAACCAGTCATATTTTTGGAAGTACAGACAGCTGTATTCCATATATCAAACTGCAAATGCCATGGTAACCACTGTTCCTAAGCAATTGTAGAAATATGTGTGTGGTCCACTTTCTGTATAATAAATGTAAGAGGAAAGTGGAGGGGAAAATAAAATGTTATGTGATAACCTGGATAAAAGTCTAAAAAGAGGTGTATTTCTTAGAGATTACAAATACATATTACAACAGAGAAGTACAACCTTAATTTTAATCCTACATGTTTTACACAAAGTAATTAAGTAAAATAAGAATATATACCTGTACATTTCATAAAAATATATAGCTGTACATTTCATAACCATATGGTAATATATCATCTGCTTATAAACCATGATATATATTAAAAGATAAAATTGAGTAAAAGGTGAATAATGTGAAATATTTTTTTAAAATGAAGTCAGTTATTCAAAAAACTAATACTCTGGGTATTAAATTTCACTTGCAAAATATTAAATGGCAAAAAGTTTCAATTTCTCAATATCTGAGTGTTTGCAGAATGCAAAATGAGGTCAAAACAAATGTCCAACAAAGATCATTTCTTACTGTCTTCCCAGCCACATCCCAATATCCCAAAGAAAATGAGGTACTATGCTTGTAGCCAGGGGAAAAGCTGCTCGTTGTTGTATATACATAATTCAAAGCAGCAAAGCCACACCAAATGTGCCAAATGAAAAATTCTACAAAAGATTCTGTGAATTCTACAGGCCAAGATCACCCACAACTTTTCAACTCTTCTACTTCTTCAAATGCAAAATAGGCTAAAGAGACTAATTTGTCAATAACATCAGGACATCCTTTGTCCATTGGCTTTGTTAAATGTGCTCTTCCTAGACACACACTTGATCAGCAAATATGGTGCCGAAACTAGATTTCTGAACTCACTTTATCCCAAAATCCTACGTAGCTTTCAATTTAGGCCAATGTCATTGCATTTCTGACTTCCTGTTTTACAAATGATAATCTTATTGTAGATAACTATGTACATTTTATACAGTAATACATGTAACATGGCTCATGTAACTAACAGCATGAGCTATTACATATCTTGTTCTACAAGTGGCATTTCAAATTCTTAGGCAGAATCATATTCACGAAATGCTCAAAAAGTACCAAGAAAAACTGCCAGAAAATTTCGAACAGGAAAGTTTTCTTTTCCAAAAGAACATTTTCATAGATGACAACATATTCACCATTATAGGGAAAATGGCATGAACCTTAAAATCATGTGAAAGAGAGTAGTACAGAGAAATTTAGGGACACAAAAAGGGCACTGTAGTAGTGACAGTGAAATATGTATTCTTCATAATGTGTTTTTTAAATTTAGAAAATAATTTTAGATGCAGAAATATTCCAAGAAAGGTTAAATTATTTTACTAACTTGGATCTTTACTGAATCCTCTCCGGAAATTGTACAATCAAGTGGTCAAAATTAGCTCAGAAAATCAACAGCCTTTTATGTGAATATTTTCAGTATAAGCTCCAAAATCACTATCCAAATACCTAAATTTGCCAGTATTGAGAAATGTCTTAGAGGAATGAGGCAAATAACTAAATGTAGACAGCCAAGAAGTATAAACTAGATTTGGCTGACAAAGTTCTTTCCAAGCTACAGATAAACTGACTTATCACTAAACTTTGACTAAAGCAAACATAACATCAGTGGCTACTTAAAAGAGCATCAAAATGAAATAAAAGCTCAAAATGAATAAAACTGCTAATTATAAATTACTTTACCATGCATTATTCTTTTCTGTCTCTTCACCCACATGAAATAAGCATTTTATATTTCTAATATGATGTAACTACTTCTACTATTTTCTTTCTGGTTTATTAAAGGATGCCTTGGAGGAAGAAATGGAAAAATCAGAATGCTGTACTTCTGTTAAACAGCGCACCCTTGTGGTTTACTTTGCATTCCAAACAAAAATTGTAGGATAAAAATACATCCAAAAGTTCTTCATATACTTAGAATTGATTTGGTCATATATTTTTTTCTTCCAGTTATGTCTTCCCCAACATGATGGTACTTTCAATCACTAAAAGTAGTGACTTTTTAAAATTTCAAATTCAAAACTAAATTGTTAAAATACATGTGTTTATAGTAATAATGGCTATCTTTGATTTTAAATTTAAAATAAGTAATAAAATAAGGAAAATTCACCCATAAATTCACATACTTTGCTGAATTTCCTGAATATCTGCATCTGGCTTTATAAACAATTTCAATTCAAGGGTCAATTGTATTTATATGCATTATGTAATATATAGTATGTTTTACTTGTTGATCCTCAAGTTTTTAATATAACCTTACCAAAATTCTGGCTTTTCTGTAAAAGCTTAAGAAAAATATATCTAAAATCATGTGGTTTGATAACTAAAAAAGTAAATACAAGCAATCTTTAAGTTATCCAAGTACTTCTGAAAATTAACCACATATACAAATGAAATACAAAAATTTTGTGATAAAAGTATGACATTCTCATTATATACACTACATGTACCTGGCTATGTGAAAGCCAGGTAACTATTGGAAGAATTGATAATAGTTACTTATCAATTCTCTTGAACACTTACTTTGTTACAGAATTTTGCTGGAAAACACAATTCCTGCCCTCTGAGGAGATGAAAAACATAAAATTTAATAATGCTACAAGCTTTAAACAACAACAATATAACCCTAATGTTTATCTTTAGAGGATGAGGCAAGTAAATGTTATCTACCCATGTAATTTATGCAACCTTTGAAAAGGGGAAGCCTTTTACATACTGATAAGGATATCCAAATTAAGTCATTCAGTACCAAAAAGTGAAGTATAATAGTACATGTAGCATATGACCACCTGGCAAAAAATATGTGGCATGAATCCTGGCTTAAACATGCATACCTTATCGCTGGAAAGATACACAGGAAACTTAATAGCGTTTGCCTCTGGGCAGGAGAACTTTGTTGGGGGCAGGGAAGAAGCATTTTCACTACATTCTCCTTTTTATCTTCAGAATTATATATCATGTAATATACTACTTATACATTTATATAAATTAAAACAAAATAAAAAACCACAAGAGAGACAAATCAGAGAAAGTAAAGATTATTCTGTGCTGGAATCTTCAGAGAATTCTCCGTGAAGCAGGTAAAAGAACAAGAATCATGTGAATGTGTAAGCAGGAATGAGGAAGGTGGCGGTGGGGTCATTCCGTTCTGAAAAGACAGGAAGCAGGATTTTGCAGGAGCCATAGTGAGTCAAATCTTCCGGTCAGAGTTAGAAGCATCCTAAAAATGATGAGGAATTAACTTTTAAAAGTAAAATTGTGATCGGTTTATAGAGTATCTTGAAGACCCAGAAAAATCACAGCCAGCTATCCAAAGTTTCTGAACTGAGAAGTGATAATTAAGAAATACACATGTGACCGCTTGCCACATTCAGAGTATTTTGAAGATAAGTTAAGTACTGGTTCTCTGCTTACTCTCTGCCCTGGATTTCTCTAGGAATAACTTCAGCATAAGGAATGGAAGACATTATGAAGAGAGACTGAATGAAGGATTGGTCTCTAATTAGAAGTGGAAAAAAAAAAAACAAACATCCAAGATGATCTTTAGCTTTTTAGTGTGGGAGAGAAAAAAAGAGTTCGGTTTTAAATATGCTGATGTCCAGTAGTGATGAATCAATAAGCAATTCAAATTGCAACTGGAAGAATATTGGGATTGGAATTACAAAGTTGATATATTAGTGTCCTAGGGCTGCCCACAACGGCTGGCTGGCTTAAAACAACAGAAGTTTATTTTTCTACAGTTCTGAAGGCCAGAAGTCTGAATCAAGGTGTTAGCAGGGCCATGCTCCTTCTGAAAGTATTAGGGGGGAATCCTCCTTTATCTCTTCCAGCTTCTGGTGGCTTTTGGCATTCCTTGGCTGTGGCATAAGGTCAATCTCAGACGTCATCTTCACATGACCATCTCCTCTGTGTCTCTATACCTGTGTGTTTCCTCTTCCTATAAGGACACCAGTCACCGGATTTGGGCCCAAGTTAGACCCAAGATGATCTCATCATCTCATCTCTAGATTCTTAACTTGATTACATCTGCAAAAACTATTTCTAAATAAGGTCACAATCACAGGTATTGGGGGGTTAGGACTAAGACATATCTTTTGGGGTAGGGGGACACCATTCAAACCACTACAGTTGAGAACCATCAGCCCACGAACTCAAAAAAGAATGTATGTCTTCTCTGAAAAAGTGCAGTAAATACAGGCTAAGACCAAGGATTCAGTACCTTCAAATTTAGAAAATGGGTAAAGGAAGTAGTGGCAAGAAAAAAAAAATGCAAGGGGGTTGAGATACAAAGAGTATCAAGACCAAGGAAGAGAGAAAAATCAAGACCAAGGGGTGATTAATCATATTAAGTATGGCCAACAAGTTAAGGAAATAAGTGCTGAGATGCCTAGGAAGGTATGAATTCTCATACATGTACATACACACACATGAACAGACCCACAGTTTAATCATTAAGAATTTTTGTAATGAATAAAAAATGCTTCTTCAGCTTCTCTAGGGAAAAACAAATAATTCTGGATCCTACTGAACAATACATCAAAGAACTAACCAGATGTCCAGATCAAAAGAAAAAATAATTAGAAAATTGTATAAAGATGTGTAGTTTGCCAAAGGCAACACACTCTTAAAAAAAGATTACTTAACACAGGGGCACCGACTGGTCATAGAGCAGAGGGTGAGAAATCAAAAGAAACAGCTTTGGTGAGGTCACTGGTAGCACAGACCAGAATTTTAAGAAACAGACTATTTGAAAGACAACACAGACCTCTTGGGGATCCAAGCACAAAGGAAGTTTACTGGAAGACATTGGATGGGGGCAGCTGGTATAAAGATTTGTGAGCAGAGGCTAAGATTAATTTCAATATTAAAAAAAGATAGACTTTGGTAGCTACTTGAGAGTATAATAATTTACACTCTTATGATGTAGTTTTATGGTTATTAAAACTATAAAACAATCCTGAAAATGCCACTTTTTACTATGAAGAAATGCAAAGGGGCTACAAGCACAAAATGAAGTCTTAGGGATTCTGACTTGGTCCCTGCTTACCTTGCTGAGTTTCAATCTGTTTCTTGCTCATACCACATTCCTACAACTTTGAACAGGGTTCTTTTGCCCGACTAATGCTCTCCCCTACACAGTTTAAGACTGAACTTAAGAATCACCTCTTCTGTGAAGCTTCAGCCAACTACCAAGCAGTTACCCTGGAAAACTTTGTCAGGAAGTGATTTTTTTCATTTAAAAAAAATAATTATCCTCCTGATTGGTAAGATGAGATTTTATACCACAGACATTTGACATGAAAATCTTAATAAAAAGAAGACAGCTTAATAGATGATTTTCCAAATAACTACTGAGGTTAAGTATTTTAAAAAGTCACTTCTACATAGCATTTGAGTTGCTATTTACTTTCTAAAGACATATGATTGTTTATAAATTATATTTAAAATCTATGGTTAAATTTTTTTTCAAAGTTTAAGAAGTACAGAAATGCTTATTAGGTACTTGGGAAGAGTTAATTTACTTGAGCACTGAATTTACTAAGCGTCCAGGGTGGGGGAAATTCTTTAACTAGATACAAGAACACTTTATCAGTTTCTCAAATATCTCAAAATAAAATGTGCTCTCATAGTTACTTAGAACATTCTGCCTGGTTATAAGCAACAAGATATATGGTCTCATGTTCAATGATACTTACCTAAAAATTCATTTATATTTCACACAAATAAAGCAAGGAATATACAGATTGTTTAGTCTTGAGAAGTAGTTTACAAATGGATCTCCACCAAATGGCATACTTAGGAAAAATTTGGGATTAAAGATGAGTAACAATAAGAAACTTTGATGAAAAGGTATACCTAGAACAGTGGCTTTGAAGATAGGAGTATATAAAGTTACCTGTAATATACTCTATTAAAAAAAAAAGGCTAATTTTCTTTTCTCACTATAGAATATACATGGACCAAGTAGAAACCAGGATTTCTCCTGGAGAATCTCAGAGTCAGGTCAAGAAGATACATGTAGTTAGAAACCCATGAACACAACACAAAGATTGCATTGCTGTTTTTTTTTTTTTTAATTATTCAAAAATAAGCCCTATATTTTCTTTTCTACTACATGCATCAAGCAAGAGCCCCTGGTTGGGTCTTTGTAAACCAAAACACTAGGTTTATGGATAATTTATTTGCTTGAATATGAAAACTATTTAAAATTGACATTTATTCTTTACTGCATCGTGGAACTGTACATATACAGAGGACCTATTCCCAGTACCAATCTTATTAGTAGCTAGTTATTCATCTTATTAAATATTAGTAACTGTAACTAATTATTCACTGTTATTAGGACTACTTCTTAATAGCCTATGTGGAAAAGACAAGTGACTAAGAGGAAAAATAGATGGCCCCCTGCCTCATCCAGAAAATACATTAGAGAGAATGAAGAAGATTGAGTGTTTGGGAGCACAATAGGGTGACTATAGTTAACAATAATTCATTGTGACTTTTAAAGTAACTAAAAGAGTGGGATTAGAATGTTCCTAACACACAGGAATGATAAATGCTTGAGGTGATGGATATCCCAATTATTCTGACCTGATCATCACGCATCGTATGCCTGTATCGGAACATCACAGGTACTCCACAAATACATACACAACTATTATGCAGCCATAATAACTAAAAACGAAATAAAATTTAAATGACAAAAACAAAAAGAACAAAACTACGCACGTTATCTGTTTCTTCCACACTCATGGATTTCACTACACAAGAAGCTGGCCTTTCCTGGATGTGTGCCAAGTCCTGGGGTACACTCTGAGACGCTGGCATTGGAGGCAACGGAGCCCGCCTCTTCTTGGGTGCATCCGACGGCAGGGTGTTCGAAACGTATGGTTTAGAAACGGTATTGGACCTCATAAAAGTCGGGCGGTGCTTATTTATTAGAGGGGTTGCAGGGGCACTTGCAGTCTAATAAAGAATTAAAGGCAAGATCTACATGTAATTTCAAGATAAAAAGCACTTATAATTTAAACAGAAAAGATTTGAAGAATCTCACAAAATGTTACATGCTTACTTGCTCCCGCTTTTTCTTACTGCGTTGAAAAAAGCTGAAAAACCCTTTATTTTCCTTCTCCTTCATAATGTCTAGGTTTGGAGATATTTGGCAGGACTCTAAAATAGAAGAAAAGCATCTTACTTTTATACCTGAATTTGGAATGTTCACGTCCAAGATTTTCTTCTCTTACTTTCCCTTTAAAAACTTATCTAATGATAAAAGCTCCTAATTATAGTCAATGAACCAGGCACTCTGCTAAGTACCTTATATCCTATTAAATTCTTAAAGCAACACGCAAATATGGTTCCTATTTCACAGCAGAGGAAACCAAAGCTTAAAGAGACTAAGATCAGGGCCAATAATGAGGAAATGACAGAGCTAGGACATATACTCAATTCTTTGTCAGTCGGAGTCTGTGTTCTGTACATAATAACCAACATTTCGCAAGTAGAAAGTACACTTCAAATTAAATGAGATATGATGTTGCTATCGTACAGTTTGTCCCTTTGATGACAATTTTGTCTGATAGCTAAACTACCATGAAATATTTTATTCTCCAAAACATGTCATTATAATTAGTACGTTGTTAAATGTTTCATAATTGTTATTTCTTTTATCTGGCGGGTCTCAACTGGGGGCAATTTTGCCCTCTAAAGGACATTGGATAATTTCTGGGGATAATTTTGGTTGTCACAACTGGGAATGGGCTTGGGAGAATGTGCTACTGCATTTACTGGGTAGAGGGCAATGATGACATTAGACACAGTGCAATACACAAGGTAGCCCCCAACAACAAACAATTATCTGATCTCAAGTGTTAATAGACCAAAAATTAAGAAACCCTACTTTAACTAGAAAGTCAAATGTCAAACCTCAAAGTTGCATACATAATATTTCTTTAAAATTTTTCCAAAAGGTATTTCTTGGTATCAATTAAAAGGGCCTTCGAACAATGACAAATCCAGTAGCACTGAGCCACCCTGGCCCACACTGTCTCTAAATTCCATTTCCCATTAAAAGGAACCACGATTGCTTGAGAATGGTTGATCCTTTGTTGATATCAAGGAATGTACAATATGAGCTTGGAATATCTAGTCACACCAGAAAGCTAGCTATCAAAGTCTACCAGGGTTCTGTTAAAAGGACTCAGGAACCTGAGATGGTTTCTACTGGCAAAAATTCAGGACAATTTTGGCATCATAACAGTAACTGACTAATTGAAACATATCACATTTGCTCAAGCCTATGCATTCGTAATGATATTACAAAAATAATTCATCCTTATTGTCAACCTTTGTGTAATGCTAGAGAACTAGTCCATTATTTTAAAAACGGATAAAGGAAAAGAATCACACTTTTATCCTGTCTTTTCTGACTGAATTTTACCTTCACAGTCAAATAGTCAACATGGGAAAGTTTGCTTTTTTAGAAATATCTGAGCTAATAATTAAAGAAATGTTTGCAATAGACTATCACCATTTCTCAACTCCCAATTAAGATGCAGGCAATGATCATCAGAGACATACCGTGTCATCACATGTTTGCTAATGGAAGTACACAATACCACCTATGAAGTATTCTTGCCAAAAGTTTCTCACCAAAATCTTATCAAATTTCTAGATTTAACAACAGAGGGGACAAAGAAACACTGACACAATAGGATGCAATCAGCAAAATTTTGAATGTGGGAAACTCTGTAAGAAAAATGACCTGGTTTCTTCAACGAAGGAATAGCAAATCATAAAAAAAATTAATTTATAATGACAAAGAAGAATCTGTAAAATTCAAACAAAATTCCTTATATAAGAAACATATGGATTTTATGGTAAACGCGTATAAATCCATATAATTTCAATGACATGTGAAACAAAGTACTGTGTATTAAAACTTGTGAGATACAGCTAAAGAGAACTTAGGGGTAAATGTACAGTCTTAGATACTTTATTTAAACTAAATGTTTAAAATTAAAGTGAAATAAATTATGACACAGTCAGGGCTACTCCAGGAAAGCAAAGCCAGTTAACATCAATAAACGTATTAATGCAATATGCCTCAATAACATATTAAAGGCAAATTGTATTTTACTAATTAAAACTTTTAAATCTGATGATTCAAATATTAAATAAGCAGCATGCGTTCTGCACAATGAACTTGACAATGCTAACAACTAATATTAATGAACATGTGGATAATGCTTTACAGTTAAACATTTTTTCACATGCCCAATTTATTTCTTAGAACAACCCTGTGAGGGAGGTATCATAAGTTATCACTCCGAGCCCTTTTTTCTCATTGGAGGGTGTTAGCATTGACCCTGCCAGATGTGAGAAATGAAAGCAGTGGTATTGCACCATTACACATCTGAGAAACTAAGTGACCAGAGAGTTTGGATAACTTGCACAAAGACAGGCATTAAATGGCAGAACTAAAACTAGTATCCATTTAAAGATGATTTATAATATCTGTAACGTTTTTTCTAGAAATGCCATTTTTTCATTTTAAGATAGAATTCAACACTTACTGAATGTAGATATACAATTAAATTCAGTTACAACAGTAGATGGAAAATTCACATGGCCACACAATACAATAATAACCAGAATGCTTCATACAGTTATTTTGGGCAGAGCAATTTCCAGGCACCTGTTCATCCTTCACACTAGTTATCCTGTAAGTCTTCACGTAAAGCTCTATGTCAGGGATCACAGCAAGTCAGAGTTAAACACTAAGACAAGGGAAGGCTTGAGCTTACTTAGAAAAGCAACTTCTAGAAGAGGGGCTAAGAGTGCTTGCATGCAAAGTTCTAAGCCTTCTGATAATATCAGACAAAATAAGGAGGCAAGGGCATTTACAGTATTTGGATTGACCTTGTAGATCCTGACACTGTAAAGGAGCTTTCTTAACTTTACTCTTCCAATCCCTTAAGGTTCTGCCACAACATTTAACACCCTAATAAACCACATACTTCTATGGCTAGAAGAAATATTAGAAATCTATACATTTGATAGCCTCAAAATGAGGCCTAAAAGATTATGAAATTTTCTTAGGGTTATATATGCAGAGAACAACAAGGTTAAGAGCAAGAGCCAAGTGAAGTAACAAAATGTTGATGCTGTAAAGAACCACAGAGACCACTTTTTCCAAGTATTATTATTATTGTTATAGAAGTGGAAGGTTGAGATTCAGACAGATAAAGCTATTTCCTCTATCGGCTTGCTAAATTAGCTTGATAACTAACATAGTGTCAGAATTTCAAAATGTCTGTCTTCTCATTCTCAGGCAGTATACATTTTAAGATCATAAGAATTTTCAACACCTTTCATTAGGCTAGTCTTCATGATAGGCACCAACAAAACATAATCACGCTATTACTTATGTGGGCTTAATTCTTGGAATTGAGAGGATCAGTGTGCTTTGGGAAAACTGTGATAAAGACAGAAAATTCCAATAACACATAATGTGTACAGTTTAACATTTTCTTTCTCTTTTTTTTTTTTTTCAGTATGGTGGTAATTATTGCAGTAATCAATTATTTGAGCCTATCTCTTTTTAATAGGAGAAAAAAGACTTCCAGAGTTTATTATTATGGGAAAATTTTAATAAAGTTTTTCTCTATGAAAATAATACATGCCTATTATAAAATTCCATAATATAAAGAAAAGAAATATGAAAAAAGTAACCTACCATAACCCTACCATCCAAAGGTAATCACTATTAAAGTTTTTATGTAGTTCCTTTAAGAAATTTCATGTAAAAGTATATTTTACATATTGTATTAAACACATTCATATCATTTAAAAGTTAATTTTAGCACAAGCATTTTCCATGTTACTATAAAATATTCACAATTTAACGGCTTCAAAATTTCCTATAATGAATATATTATTATTATTCGGAATTGTGTTCAGTGGAAATAACCAAAGATCCTTCCATGGTACCATCAAACTATTAGTATTTGTAACCAACAAAGATCCTAGCAAAATCATTTTTTTCTTGTGTGAGAGTAAGGAATATGTTTTCTCACACCATTAGAATGATACCATTTTTAAACATTTATTGAAATGAAATTATTACAATTAAATTCAGAAATCAAGGGGAGGGGAACCTATACTTATTTTTTTTTAGGAAATAAAAACCAAAGATTTTCTAAGTTAAAATCTTTTATAGAATGTACACGTTAGTAATGTTAAGAAAACAGGTAAATTAGAAGCTTATTTTCCATTTGCCCAATTTCATGTTATAATTTGTTTCTACCGATTCGTATGTCTTACCTTGTAAAGTTGACTTATTGAAGGCAGTAACAGAAGTGGCTACAGAAGGAGGGGGTATAAAAGAGGGTAAATTGACTGTAAAGATGATATCTATTTAAGTATAAAACCTGAGTTGAAAAAGTAGTCTATAGATTACATAAAGCCATGACCTTAGGATAAAGTTTGAAGTTCTCTATGCATAGAGTATGTAAATAATTGCCTCCTTCACTAAACTTTTATTTCTCCTAGATTTATGGTGAATAAATATAAGTCTGCATTTGTCTATTAGACATCATACATATTAACATACATACGATCTCCAAATTTTAATACGTTACATAACTTTGATAGGTTAAACCTGGAAGCTATTTCAAAAATTTTTGGAATTAGATTGATTTGTTTTATAAGCCAGCTTATTTTCAATGCTTACCTTAGGAAAAAAATTGGTAAGAAATTTCCAAATTTGAATAATTAAGACTCACATAAAACCACAGTGAGTCTATAGTAGTTCACACTTGATTAGAACAATGAATTTACATGTAAATTTTTATTTTCTGTTTAAGTCTCAAATCCACAAAGAATTGAGTTAAATTCTAGAAAAAAAAAACTCATAGGCAGATAGAAAAATATAAAATGTGGATGACAGCAGGAAAGTTTTTCATTCCAATTTCAATAATGGAAATCAAGTTAAATTTTACATTTAACTTGATTTATACTTATTTACATTTAGTTTTCTCTTCTTATTCCTGATGCCATGAAATTAAATCTATAGGATCCATTAACTTGCCATTATGAACTTGAGAACACCTAAATATAGACATGATGCATACACATACACACATATATACAACCTGTTAAATGAATAAAACAAAAGCCTTATTTACCTCTGCTGACATCCATGGCATATAATTCTCTTAGTCCCAGGTCATTAAGAGATTTTGTCAAGTCCAGGGGCTCCTGAGATTGATAATCTTTTAACAACAGTGTATTTAATGGATCAAACTCACATTTGCTACATACAATAGGCATAAGTTCTTGAAGTGATGCATGTGGACTAACTCTCACTACGGTCTTCTGTGTTTTCTTAAAATTGATCACTACTCTCACGGTTTTCTGAAACATAGAATAAAGCCATAGTTATATCACTATTTAGTGAAACAAACTTTATACAATAGTGTCTAGAATGAGATAATCTACAGTTACATATTCATATAATAAACAGTACTTATCTATTTTGATATAAAATTTCCTTTTTGATTAACATTATTTTCTAAATCCAAAGTGAAATCTTAGAAATAATCATTAGCTTGTTTAAGTCTGGATTAAAGTCACAACCCCTGTATAGAAAAATATTAAATAGATTTATACCTAAAAAGAAAGAAAATAGCCTCATATCTAGTACTACTGATATTTTTACTTTGTTCTTTAAAATACTTACATTAAAATTAGCAAATATACATAATAATACAAAATTATACATGTTTTATCCTATCCTTTGAGGAATATTTATCTTTCAAATGATTTGTCTTTTGTCTCAGTGAAAAAGGGGTATTTTAGTTAAATCATGGACATTTCTCTCTCTGTTGGAAACATGATAAATGAGATAACCCATATAAAGAGCTTAGCACAGTGTCTGGCACATAGTCAATTATCAATAAATAAACGTTAGCTATTGTGATTAGCTTTTGTTATTATTACTACTTTGGCTAATTTTAATATTTTAGGAGATACTAAAATCTCCCTTATTTAGATATCTAATGTTAATAATTCAAAATTATTGGAAAGATTTTAAGCATCTCATTATTTTGATGTAATTGAATTAAATTCTATACATAAATTGAACTTAGCAACACGTGACCATACTAAGTGAAATGTACAGTTTGCAGAACTTCAAAGACATTTATTCATAAAACTAAAACCCCATGCATAATCCTATCCTATAGCATAACTTCTTCCATCTAGATAAATAATATGGGTATGTAATAGATAAATACATACCTAAACAGAAAACCCAACATCCTATTTAATACTTCATATTCAATTGCATAGTACAGTAAGCAAATGTTTTAATATCATTAAAAAAACTTGTCAATGTTTTTATAAAAAGCTTCATAATATGAAGAAAATACAAGACTAGATGTACTCAATTAATATGTAAACGAACTATCAATATACAAACATATATGTTTTATGGAGTGAAAAATGGTTGATACTCATAATGAAGAGAATTTCTTGAAACCAATAAACATTTATCTCATTACTTATAGCAACAGAATTTTATAGATAAGAACTGATGATATCAGAATCACTGTGGTTAAAAATTTTAGCTTAAAATTCATACATTAAAGAAAACAATTATTGTGTAGCAAAAATGAACAACTTAGATATAAGTTACAACTGCTGCTTAGCAAGTAAAGCCAAAAAATTATTTTAATAAATTCTTAGATGAATTTTCATTAAGATGCTAAAACCTTCTTTTAAATATAAAATACTTTTTTTAAAAGTAGCTTAAAATACAGATCATTCATAATTGTCAGATTCTTATACAGTCATATTGGTCATATGGAGCACTTAAAATCTAAAGTATTCTCCAAATTCTAGTTAATCCAAGGATCAATAACCAACTGAATCCTAAACAAAGTGGTCTAGGAAAACATGACAGCCATGTTCACATCAAATTTGAAGAGAAAAGTCTGTTTTTATTTCATTTATAATGAGCTACCAGTAATGACTGAAAAATCAGTTTTATGTTTTAGTTACAAGACATCAAAATCTATAATGGAATTCTTACCTCTGGTATTATAGGTGTAGGTTTTTTCTTATCCAAAATTTTTGGCTTTAAAATTACCTTCTCTACCTCCAACATTCCTATTGGTGTATTTGGCTTAAATTTAATGTGGTTCTTTTCAGCTGATAGCAGATCAATTGTGTAACTTGATGGATTTAAGTGATATTGTGCACAGAGGAATATCAACAAGTCCATCATAGGTTTACTGTAAAACAAGAGTAATATTGATCATAAAGGTCCATGAAACAATTTCGTTAACTATTATTGTTTTGAGGACTCTTTTTAGAATGCTATTGTCTTCAATTGAAAAAGCAAGGCTACAAAACATTCTCTGTGAAAGCAGATTAAAAATCTAACTACAGTACAATGCGCACTATTTGGATGATGGGCACACTTACGACATTGACTCAAACTGTGCAAAAGCAATACGTGTAACCAAAACATTTGTACTTCCATAATATTCTGAAAAATAAAACAAAATATAAATTAAAAAAAAATCTAACTAAAAAATATTTAAGCAGACAAAAAATGTAATAGTTAAAAAGGCCTGGGTAGTATTCAAGAGAGCTCTAGATCCTAGTTTTGGTCCAACAATTACCCATATGTTTTTATATGCCACGTTGTTTTCACATTATAAATTTCAAGAGGAGGAATCCTTTCCTTACCTAAGAGCAGTCATTTAGCAGATGCTCCTTTGCATTATTATTTAGAATACAGTACTGGCAGTCTTTAGCTTTTGGATTGGTTATATTCCCACAAAATCCTAAAGAGTGTAGTACAGATTTCTTAAATCAAAGACTATTTAATATTTTCTAGGTACTGGAGTCACAGTACAAGTATTACGGAGGTGTACCTGTTCTCACAGATCCAATACTCTATTAGAATAAATCAGCTGTCAGCAACTACATTCTGCAGATCAAAGTTGGCCCACAGACTGTTTTAGTGGAACACAGCATGCCCATTTGTTTACACAACGTGTCTCAGGCTGCTCTTGTGTTACAATGGCAGACTGAAGTGGTTGTGACCGAGACTGTATGGCACACAAAGCCTGTCCTTAAAATGCATTCCCTATGTCTTCATTAGATGCTTGCACAATAATATTTAGGAGTTTCATATCCTTCTCTTGAGCTACATACTATGCCCATATATAAATTTACCTATAATCATTCACATTTTGGCTTTAGATAGTACATTTTACATTTCACCCATATTGGCATAATGGTCTTATGGAAGTTTATTTTTTGGTAATATAGTACTCTATGAGAGTAATTTGATGCCACATACCAAATTTGAGATTTGGAAATGGTATTTACTTTTGATAGTAAATAAAGTTAAGAAGGATTAGGTAATGTCTAGTTAAATAAAATATAATTATAGATGCAGTTAAGCTGGAAGACGAGAGAACTTTCATTGCCAACCAAATGGATAGCTTTCTGCTGTTTTCTATGAGTAAATGATATGTGAAGATTACATTTCTATTTCTCTCTATATATAAATGTGTCAAGTAATAAATATAAAAACACTAAAGCTTATACTTCAACATCTTTTAATTCTTAAATGTATAGTTCTTTAGAATCTGCCGGAAGTACACAATAAGACAAAAATATTTATTAAAGTTTTATTTTGTTTTTTAATCCCTATTTTTATGCCACTTTTTAATTTTTTTATGTACATTTAAGGAAAAAGATATTTTCCATTTTTAAAGGTAAGAACACTTTAATATTCTGTGTAGCCTTTAGATACGCCTTTTTGCTATATCTGTGATACATTAATTTTCTAATTTAATAAATGGGATAACTGGCCAAGAATATTAACATAATGGCCTATTCCCTCAGTCATTTTGGTTATCTATAAACCTTATAAACTATATTTTATGGCAAAAAGATTACATGCTAGCTACAGTTATATCATGACTTTTGAACTCAACACAGCCTAAACGTTTTCTAATAAAAATGCCTCTTTGAAAGACAACTGAAAACCAGAGAACTTCTTTATGACTTTATTCTTTAATTCTATAACTTCAGGTTTGAATCTTTATTTGATAATTCCAAAAGTCAATTTGGTCTTAAAAAATATTCCTATTCCCAAACAGATAATTGTAACAGACCAGAGAATTCTGCAATAGACACAAATACATACAAGAATTTAATATTGCATGATAGTGGTATTTCAAATTTCTGGGGAAAGAATTGAATTTTCAATAAATAGTATTGGAAAAACTAATACAAAAGAAGAGTTGTATACCTAACCTGATTCCTTACAGTAAATTAAGCTCCAGATGGACCAGATATATAAACACGAGGATATAACTCTGAGGAGAAAAAGAAAGAAAACTAAAAAAGAAATCCATCTTTATGTGGTTTATGTTCTAGAGTAATAGGTCCAATAGAACTTTCTGCAATGATGGAAATGTTCTATACCTGTGCGGTTCAATATAGTGGCCATTGAACTAATGGACTAAAAAACTGAATTTTTAATTTCATTTAACTTGAATTTAAATTCAATTTAAAAAGACACACATGGTGAGTGGCTACCATACTGGACAGAGTAATTCTAGCACATCGGTTCTCAAAGCATGATGCATAGACCAGCAGTATCAGCATCTGCTGGGAACTTGTCAGAAATGTCAATTCTCAAGCCCTGGACCACTGAATCAAACACTGAGGGTGAGAAACAGCAATCTGTGCTTCAACAGGCACTCCAGCCCATTCTGTTGAATGCTGTAGTTTGTGAAACCCTGATCTAGAGAGAAGAGAATAAAGAAACAAGAAAAATATATAGAATATCAGATAGTGATAAATGCTATGATAAAAAATAAGGAAAGAGTTAGGGAATGTCCTAACTGAAAAATGACATTAGAATAGAGACCTGAAGGGAATGAGATATCTGGGGAAAGAGCATCAGGCAGAGTATAAGTACAAAGGCCCTGAGGCAGGAGCATCCTCTACCTGTTTAAGGAAAAAGCAAACTAGTCCACTACTATGGAAACAGTAGGCATGAAAACAGAGGTATAGTCTTGTAGTGCTCGAAGGACTTTCAAAAGAAAAAGAGATATTACTGAGATATTAATAGAAAGTCACTCAAGAGTCCTAAGGAATGTTGTGATCTACTTTACATTTTAAAAGGATTACATTCTAATGTATTCAAAATAGCCTGGGGGACTAGTTACAGGTCTGTTGCAAAAATTTAGGTGGGAGATGGTGGTGGCTCAGACTAAACAGATTCCAGATGCATTTTGTATGGAGCTGATAGGATTAAAGCCAATTCAGGAAAAAGACACAAGAGACAGAAAGGGGAGCTAGCCAGTGAAAAAGGGCCAGGACTGCATGGGCACAATGGTGGCAGGGTTGCTCTGAGGACCCAACAGGAGGCCTAAAATGCAAATTTAAATGACTTGTTACATGATGTGTTTATCAACCTGTCTCTGATGACTCACAAACCCTCACTAAGGTCCTGGTAGCTTTGGGAGGAGTCAAATAAAGAAAAGAAAGGAAATTTCAAAAGGTAGAGACTGAAAAATAAGAATCTAGAGCTGGTAAGCTGTAGTCAGAGCCAGAAGTAGCCCAAGAACATAAAACTCTTGGGAGTTTACAACAATAAGATTACAAAGGGGATTGAACTTTCCGAAGAAAGTAGAATAGGAGTTCTGGTCCATCTTACCTAGATCTTTAGGAGCACAGTGACCTCAAGATGTTATCTGGGTTCCACTTATACCTAGACGTGAACTTCTCTCTAGCAGGACCACGTTTTAGTAATCTTAATTCCCAGGACCTCATACAATGTTATGCACATAGCGAGGTCAATGTTATTGAATGAGGAATTTAGAGAAATTGGTGATTATTTCCTCTTAGGTAATTCTGCTTTAATGCCAATGAGCTCAAACACACAGCAGACAGCATAAAACAATATGCAACTAAGACCTCTGCATGGTACCTGACGCCTGAGGAAACATAGCTGTTTAAAGGAGATGCATATGCTTTAATGAAAAAAAATTTTTTCTGAAAGCTGTGTTGGTTTTTTGTAATTAACAAACCTGTTGTATCTAAAGGCATGGCATCTTTACACAAAGGTGGGACATATGTGCAGGGCTAAGACTTTTTTCAAAAACAGCCTCAGACCAGTTTGAATACTTTAAGTATTTAATTGAAGCCTCAGCATTAAAACACAGAAGAGATGACCCTAACCAGAAGATTTTGAGGGTGGAAATTACTGTCTAGCTCCACCATAGAGCAGCTATAACACTATAAAAGAAAGATACTAAGTTTTAAGCAGGTCTTGCATCCCAGGGGCTGTTGCTGGGATTGACTACACACAAAGGACACCCACGGAAAGTGAAATCACCTGTTGCATGTAATTGTTTAGCATTATCCACCTGGATGCCAAACTACTACTGCCAAAGACAACAGTTTTGGTTTGGGATAATAATCCCCGAGCGGATGTACCTGACAGCAGTTGGCTAACAGGTGTGACCACAGGATCACCACAGAAAAGATACCTGTCTATTTCCTAAGGCAGGACCACAGGTGAGCAATCCACCTGAAACCTGAGGCAAACTATTAATAGTGGAAAAGGACTGGGTGATCTTGATCACCACTTCCTCATTTAAATGAGAATTAGGCTCTTCTCTATAGTACCACATCACTTTGAATTTTGGTTTAGTATATTACTTAACAGAATCTGCTTTGCATTAATATTACTCATAGATTATTATTTTATATTACAAGAGAAAAACAATTTCCTGGAGGGCAGACTTTTTTTTTTTTTAAGACTCTTTAGAAACTCTTCTTTGAAATGTATAAATTCCTATGAGATTTCCCACTTCTTTTCAGAAATAATTCCTTGGATTAATTTCATATCTATTATCTAATTTAAGCCCACAACCACCACAAAAGCCTCTTCTACTTTATGAAAAAAAAAAAAAATTGAGGTTAGAGAGGTTACATGATCAGATTATGTAGAGCACATATAGAATTTGGGGAGCAGTCAGGATCAAGAATCTCCTGACTCCCCAGTCTAGCATTCCTTCAGCTACATTTCAGCATCATCGTATCCGACAGACTGCCAATCAGGATGGGCCGCATGGTTTGGAACAGGCTATCTGCTGCAGGTTTATTTCATAGATTGACAACTTCATTAAACCATCCCTAAATCCTCTGG
This sequence comes from Indri indri, assembly GCA_004363605.1. Lineage (NCBI taxonomy): Eukaryota > Metazoa > Chordata > Mammalia > Primates > Indriidae > Indri > Indri indri. Next base: position 18,927 of record RJWJ010011923.1, on the reverse strand, counting down.
TGGCCTTTTCTGCATTCATGACATAGTAGGGGTAATCTTGACCTCATTTCACTACCTGCTAAGTAATACTACATTTCTTGTGTTTTAAAGATCCAATTGGGTATCAAAAATGATGATCACTAAAGAGCTCTCAGGTCAGTAAGGTGCCAAAAACGGCGTTGGTGAACTTCCAAACCACCATGCAACTGTTTAAACAAAGTCACCAACAGAGTGGCAATGTAATTTATCATCCAATATGGGACACCTGGGAGTGAAAGGGGCACTATTAGTAATGACTCTGGGATAACAGGTGCTAACAGGGACTGTTCTAGGGAAATGCAGATACAAAGTGATAAGGGTTTATTATGACTAGATGGATTTCAAGCATCCGATAAGGGGTTGAACTCTAAGATTCTTCCTTAGTATGATTCTTTAAATCTGCCATACTATCTAACAAAGTATTTTACATATTTCCAATAAATTCTCAAAACTGAGTCAAGTTGAATTGTTTCTCTCAGTACCTTATATAATAAATGCACACCAACAACCCAATTAGACTTACTAATTATAGTATGGAAACTTTAGAACATTCTCTGTTGTTACTGATGTTTATCCATCTTATATTAACCCACCTATTTCAGTAATGAGTTCAGGAATGAAGCAATGTTTTCTAACCATGTGTGTACCGAAGAAATGAAGTACATCAGGTACATAAAACAAACCTAATCTGAAAGTTGAGAATGCTTATTGAATTATGGTACAAGAAACATCTTGAAGAAAGTAACACACAGAATTAAGACTTGAAGATAATAGACCAGATCATTACTAAACTGATAAAAATTCTTATATACTAAAAACTACTAAAAGTAAAAAAAATTTTTTTTTAGAAAGTGACCACTTTAAACTGAGTTCTATCCGGTCATTTAACTTGGATGTTATATTCAAAGCTAATTATCATAATTACCTTCATAAAAACTGTGATTTAAGAATATAGCTACTAAACATACACATTCCTTATAAAAACAAAACTACTACAAATATATCTCACTATAATTGAGGCAATTTGAATATGAACAAAGGATAAAATTTTATTGACATGAAAGTTGGAAATAACTAACTGAAAAAAGCAGATTACAAGACAGCATGTACAATATAATACCATACTGGTGTAAAAAGAATAGTGTGTATATAGGGATATGTGTACATATATGTGCATGTATGTGAATAGAAGGTTACACACCACAATGTTAAAAGTTGTAATCTGCCTGCTTAATAGTGACATCATGTTCTAAATTTTTTGGCTTATCTGTATTTTTCAACTTGCTAATATGTCCAATTATTGCATTTGTAATCAGAAAACATTTAAAATTAAAAAGGGTCATTGTTACAAAATAATTGCCAGGAAAGCAAAGGGAAGAACATTCCTGAACTCCCAGGAACAACGTTCAGAGAACATTCATGAGTGCTCTGTCACCCTTTTCCCAACCAGAAGAGCAGTCAGTCACCAGAGGCTGTAGGGGACAGAGGGCAGTACCAGAGCCTAGAGTACAGGATTTTCTAGTCCCACAACTAAACACTCAAGCGGTACTGTTACACTTAAATACTTTAACAGTTAAAATTCCAACTTTTGTTTTAAACAGCTACAGCTGAATAGGATTTAAACCAAAATTTAAGCTCTCTTGTAGAGTTAAACATGATTTATGTCATGCTATAGATTTTTAGCAGCTTTTTTGGAGATTACATAGCTTATTATGCATGTATTTACCACACATTTGTCATCAACTGACACCTTTCAATAAATGTAAATATGTGAACTTCAGAAATTCTTCTGAGATTTATACTATTGTGTTACTGTCTTACTTTGGGTTTTTTTGTTTGTTTTTTTAACAAAAATGACGCCCTTTGATCCAGCTTTATCTTGTCATTTTTCATAATCTACTTTTTCCAATAGGTGGTGCTGTACTCCATGTAAAATGTTTCTGAGTTTCATAGCTGACCCACCCAATCAAAACCATGGGCTTACTCTCAACTCTGCTATAAACTGCTGCTACCAGACAGGCAAATCAGACCACTAATTACGTGCAACATGTCTCTGGGTCATTTTATAGGAAAATCCCAGAAAGGTGAGATGACTTGCTTGAGATCACACAGCAAGTTTGGAACAAACTATAACTTCTAGCTTCAAGTTCTGTGCCTTTTTTGAGTTTTCATTCACAGCATCCTCAGAGCTGCTCAAATCAAAACAAATTCCTATTTATGATAAGGACCTAAAAGAGAGAAATATCCTCTTCTGTTATAGTGATTATTCCATCCTCCCTCTTGTAGGAGAGAAAAGTGTGGTAGTATAGGCATAAACCATTCTCCCTATTCACTAACAACGATTAATGTCAATCTTTTATCAAATTTCCCAAATTGAACATTGTGCTTTAAAAGTATATTCCAGAAAAAAGAGAAGAACTAAAACTTATTGAGGAATAATTATCTATTGAACAGACACCTGACTACAAGATAAGGACCTAGAATGATACACAAATGTACCCACATAGTTCCTTGCTCTGTGTAGTTGTGTATTACAGTTTAGGCTATAAGCTCATTTTCATTAAAAATTAACTTTTCCCAAATACTGGCAGGTACCATCACTTATGCTGTTGCAAAGTAGGGCATTTTCTGAGGAGAACAGCCAGCTTCTTCTGTAACAGCAGTATCCTTTAATGTTCATTTTATTAGGGCAAAGAGGTGCTTTGTCTGAGATGAAAAAGGCAGTTTAGCAATTATATAAATTACACACACACGTTGTGCATCCCTTATCTGAAATGCTCGGGGCTGGCCAGAAGAGTTTTAGATTTTGGAGTTTTTCAGATTTTGGAATATTTGCACTATAACAGCTGAACAACTCTAATCCAGAAATCAAAAATCTGAAAATCTCCAGTAAGCATTTCCTTTAAGCATCACGTTGGCACTCAAAAAGTTGTGGATTTTGGAGGATTTTGGATACTCAATCTATAGATGTATATATGTGTGTGCATATATACATTCACATAAACCTATACTATACTGTATATTATATATAAATATTTTAATTATTTCTTTCTTCAATCCAACCATCCACATCAGGAAACACAGAAATGTCCAAGAGTTTTCAGGTTAGCACCGTAGCACCCTCAACGTAAGCAAAGGCTCACAAAGGCAAGATGGCAGAGAGAGGGTGACTCTTGGTCATTAAAGAGAAGGCATTGCTAAGCTCTGATATCAAAAATGGTTGAGCCAGCAGAAGGCTATCAAGCTAATTCAGGATAACAAGTTTCTAGTTTCCCCCTGACCATAAAGTCTACGACCACTTATAACTTTATTTTCTTCCCCAATCTGAATAAGCAAGCTCTTTGCTTGCTTATCAATGCACAAACAAGCGCATTCTTCTGAAGATCATGCTGTGTGCTCACATTCCTGTAAATGAAACAACCTAAGGACATCTCTGCATGAGATGTATGAGAAGACAGAGGTGGACTTTCTAAGGATCCTCTCCAAGAATGTGTTTTTTGGCGGGAAAAAAGTATTTTTGAAAAGTTAAGTGAAACACTTCAGTTTTCTAAGTATATATTTTGGTCTAATATTAATATTATTCTTCATAGTAAAGGCATAATAGATAATATTAAAATAAATATACAAGAAATATTTGGACAAAGTCAGAAAAGATGGTCTCAAAAAATTGTATTAGAGACTCTTCAGAGTGACATATGGAACTCTAATTTACCTAAGAAACCCTCATGAACTTAAACTTATTTAAAATTACCTTCCTTAGTCCTCCACCAAATTCCTGTATGATTTTGTTGACACTTTTCCTATTCCTTTTATACAGTAATAAGATGTGAAGGTATTTTACTTATGTCATTATGAAGCTTCATATTAGGTAGCTAACCTATTGCAGGAATAAAACATTTTTCTATATGAACATTTCTGTTTATTGTCATTACTGTTAGATTTTTTTAAATGGGCCAGCAGTAGCTTCAACACTCAAGATAGCCCTAATCACACTATTAAGATAGCTCAAATCACACTCTAAAATATCTAGAATCACGTTCCTATGATATTCAGAATCACAATACTTTAAATCACAAACACTTAATATAAAAAATTAGTCACAGCATCTATGAGTCATTCCTGAATGATACAACTATTGGAGAACAAAGTCCATAAATCAAACCCCCTAGTAAAAACACATATCAAATAAATTCTACTTTCAGAAAAACTCTTCAGCCCTAAACAAAATTTTAAAAGCAACCAAAATCTGAGGCATTCCCATTCTGGGCATTCCTACCTTGCTCTGTACCTGAAGAAAATATCTTTACTTAAAAGATTTTGGGAAAACAACTAGGGTCCATTCCAAACGCCTCTTCAAAGCAAACCATTAAAGTTGCTACCTCCATCTACGTATATTCATTTTGATAAAACTTATTAAATGCCTACTACATTGCATGTAATTGTGCTAATAAGCACTATAAAGAAAAGTAGTGATGTCCTCATGGCTTTTATGGCATGTTCCAGAAAATACAACAGGCCAGGCGCGGTGGTTCATGCCTGTAATCCTAGCACTATGGGAGGGTGAGGCGGGAGGATCACTTGAGATTAGGAATTCGAGACCAGTCTGAGCAAGAGTGAGGCCCTGTCTGTATTAAAAATACAAAAAATTAGCCGGGCAACTAAAAATAGAAAAAAAAATTAGCCAGGCATGCGGCATGTGCCTGTAGTCCCAGCAACCCGGGAGGCTGAGGCAGGAGGATTGCTTGAGCCCAGGAGTTTGAGGTTATTCTGAGCTAGGCTGACACCATGGCACTCTAGCCTGGGTGACAGAGTGGGACTCTGTCGCAGAAAAAAAGGAAGAAAAAAAATATGACATGCATATAAATTACAGCATAGGACAATATGTAATAACCATGGTATAAAGTGTCAGAAGAGTTTGGAAGCCAGAGGTAACAGCTGATTCCAGGGAGATCGGGGAGCCTTTATACAAAAGACATCAATTGAGCTACATAAGCTAACTGAAGAAAATGAGAGTAGTAAGTTATGAGGGGGTTGAGTGGAATGTTTATAAAGGTACGGAGGCGAGGCAAGTAGAGTATCTGTAGAAGTCATATGGTGAAGCTTAAGACATACAAAAGACAGTAGTGACAGAAATGACCACTTAATTTCAGTGGAGAAGAAAATAGGTGTCCCAGTCTCCAGGCTTGGTAATTTGGACATCCTTAATTTGGTATTAAATTGCTGTCCCTGCAGTCTTTTCTCAAAGGTAGTAGCACAAATGGAGAGATGTTTTAGCCAGATTAATCTGAGAGGGCAAGGTAATTGCAGAGAGCCCAAGGTTAAGAAAAGCAGTTCCCAATAAAAACTGGATGAAGCCAGTATGTGCCAGGCACTGATAGTACTTGATCCTAGCAATATATGATATCTTATTTAATCTCAACGATTCAGCTATAATACATTTTCATAGATAACAAAATCACAGCAATTCAACAACAGCTGAGGCCCAGAAACAAAAAGCTGATTGAAGGAAAATTACTCAGGTTTAGGGACCTGGCAAGTAAACATGCTGGAAGGTCAGGAGGGTGAGAAAAAATCTAGGGTCCTGAAAGTAAAATGTAGGAGAAATGACTAATGTAGAATCTGTCATTTAGGTATGAAGAAAAATTAGAGGTGAAGAAAATTTAGACATGAAGAAAAATGCAGCAACTTAAAGAGAAGTCATAAATTAGACTTAATAATGAAGATGAAGAACAAATTCACTTAAGAAAGAAAAAGTGGGTAAGCTAGATGTTTAAAAGGTTTTTTTCAAAGAAGGAACCCTAAAATCTGAGAAATGTAACAGTTTTGAGTGATAAGATCCCACAATTCCCTGGTGGACACAGGAAACTGACTATGGATCTAGGTTTACCGGAGTTACAGAAACAAGAAAAGTTAACGCAGGGTGGCACATGGAAAAGCCTAAAATAATTATGATGAGTGATAGGATAGAGGAAAACCAAGATTCTGATATTGAAGTCATTAGGTATAAAAATAAAATCTAAAGAACCCAGAGGCTGACTGATGGGAAATAGAGAAGACAGCACTATAAAGAGATGACTGGTACATCTGAGAAGAAATTTTGAGGAGTATTCGTGATGAAATGAGTGTCAACCACGAAGAACTAAGAAAAATGCTGACTCTTTTTTGTTTTTTTTTTAACTGACTTTAAATTCAGGGAAAATAAGATAAATTGCCTTTACTACCCCCAGCCACATCCATTATCATTTGAAAACAAAGGTAATGGTATTATTTCAAGAACTGAAGATGATGCCATTGTCTCTAACTTTCAAGGTGCCTTCCTCACCCAGGAGAGGCAAAACGCAGGTGCAGGTAGGAGCCCACCACGGACAGCTACAGGTTTCTCAATCTCATAAACAGAGTTCAATGTGTCCTCCCTAAACCACTTTCAGTAAAAAATAAATGGCAAAATGAAGCTTACTCAAATTCAATGAGAATTTAATGCATAATATGTATTATTTGCTAGAGATGAACTATTTTATTTTCTTCTTTCAATAATTTGTAAAGTTGCATGATTTTGATGATAAATCTCAAAATTAAAGTTATCTTGAATAAGTTTTTCTAGATAAAAACATAAGAATGCAATACCCAATATATTGCTTACTTATTCTTGTGTTTTCTTTACACACACACACACACACACACACACACACACAAAAAAAAAAAAAAAAAAACAAAGGTCAGAGCAGCTTAAGTTTCTAACACAGGACTCCTGATAACAAATGGTCAGTTGAAGGTGAAAGGTGGAACAAGACCCAGTATACAGTTTATGTAACTTTCCACTTCAGAATGAATGGAAAATTACACTTGGCTTTGTTCCATTTTCCAATTTTAATGGAGGTATTTAAAAATATCAGTCTCCCAAAGCATATCTTCCCTTCTTGCTGGATTAAAGTTTGATTTTACTCTCCCACCCTGGCTGGTAAAAATTAAAAAAAAAAAAAAAAAAAAAGTTTGATTTTACATTTCTATTTAACTCATCCACATTTTTAATCAAGTAAATTGTTCAACAAAGTAAAATATTCTGTCAATTTTATAGAGTTATCTGTTTTGATAAATAAGAAAGTATTCTATTTTAAGAGTAGTTAGTAACTTCTGCAAAATCAAATTCAAAGAAGCAGCTTAAACTGGGAAGAACAATTTGGGGAGGAGGGGAAAGGATTTTCTTGCGGTTAACTGGCTTGCTTTGTAAACTTGGCTCACAAAATCAATACAATTGACGACCATTCCTCTGGGAAGTTTATTTTTTAAAACTTATTAAAGGCCAGGTGTGGTGGGTCATGCCTGTAATCTTAGCACTCTGGGAGGCCAAGGCAGGAGGATCGCTTGAGGCCTGGAGTTCGAGACCAGCCTGAGCAAGAGGAAGACTCCGGCTCTACAAAGAATAGAAAAATTAGCCGAGCGTGGTGGCGCACGCCTATAGTCCCAGCTACTCAGGAGCCCGAGGCAGGAGAATTGCTTGTAGCCAGGAGTTTGAGGTTGCAGTGAGCTATGATGATGCCACTGCACTCCAGCTTGGCAACAGAGCGAGACGCTGTCTCAAAAAAAAAAAAAAAAAAAAAAAACAACAACTAACAAGACATGAAATCGTTCCAAATTTCAAGAGTCACTCAATTAGGTTTGTGGAATTCACAGCATTAATATTAATCCACTAGTAGGAAAGTTTTAACACTCTTTTAGCATTTTTTTAAAAATAGGTAACTGAACTGAGTGATGAATAAAGTATTTTGTCAAAGAAAAATATCAAGAGATATACCACAGAGCGTTTCACTGGTGGAATAAGAAAGGGAAGTGCTGGCATTTCATTTCCTCCAGCGTACCTGCCATGAACAGTAGTAGATTTGATAACATCCCCAGGCAGAACCACTGAGAGTTCAATGTCTTTGTCTATCATGTTTTCTTTCTGTTCCATGATGAAAGCAGCAGACTCTACAGAATCAGCAACTGAAGAGACATCAACATATTTGCTCTCAGCTGGAGGAAGTGGTGCCTTGGCTTTTGGTTTTCTCCTAAAAACGAAACACAGAAAATAAGGTACATATTTTTTAAAAGTAACTTTCTAATATGATCTAATTCATAAAATCCCAAATGTATATGTAGCTATTTTTCACATCTAGAAAACATGCGCCAAAATATTAACTGTTAGTGTTGGATGGTAGAATTAAGGAAATTTTTTTTTTTCCTTTTCCAATCAGCATTTTGTTTTGAGTATTCTGCCTACTTGGTAATACAAAGAAATATGGTAAGGAAATTTGATATTTGCCTCCATTAAGTTCAATTAGTATATCTTCACTGTACCAAATCAAGAGGACAATTTGTTTTCTCTGATAAATTATAAAAATCCTTAATGTCTCAGGATGGAGTTCAGTACCTTACTCTCACACTTCATAATGGCGCTTACCTTTGGGCCTTTCAATCTATTTGTTTCCAATTTAATATGTTCTGCCTCTGTATCCAGATAAAGCCTACCTATCCTTCAACGTCTAGCTAAATTCACCCTCTCACCTCACATCCCCACCCCACCATACAGAATTTCTTCCTTCTTTGAATTGATACAGCACATTGAATGGATTCCATAAATGCAACATTTTTTCTATATTTTCCCCGGGTACCAGTTTCATCTCTCTTCCTACTTTTATAACTCCCAGCAAGAAAAAAGCATGCTATATAGATGGTTGTATTTCCCACTTTACCTAGCAATGAACAATGAAGTGTGTGTAGCAACCAAAGTGATCTTTTAAAAATACAAGTCAGATCACTTTTAAAAATACAAGTCAGATCACTACACCGCTTCTCACATCCTCCAATGGTTTCTTACGTCACCCAGAATAAGAGCTAGATTCCTGTACAGATTCTCCCCTACTTACAATGGGATTATATCCCAGTAAATCCATCCTAAATTGAAAATAATGTAAATAAAAAATGCATTTAATATCCTAATAAACCCATTGTAGAGTAAAAAAATCGTAAATCGAACCATTGTAAATCCAGTTGTTCCTCAATTTACGAAGGGGTTGCAATCCTGGTAAGCCCACGGTGAAGTTGGAAAATTGTAAATGAACCATCATAAATTGGGGAGTCTGTAATCTGTCCTCCCTTACCTATATATTTATAGCTTCTCCACTCCCCTCTCTTCACTTTCTCCTCGGGCTCAAACACTCCAGTCCCAGGACTCTTGTTTTTTCCTTGAACACACCTAGAATACAAGACCCTCTACCGAGTGCTCCTGATGTTAAACTAACACCTCTTTCTCTGCTTTACTTTTTGACATAGGGTTAATCAGCAACATACTTACGTCTCCCCCTCCATTATAGGGTAAGTAATTCCACCACCATGCTCGCATGTTTACAAATGCACAGAATCTCTGGAACAATGCCTGCCCCATGGTAGGCACTCACTCATATTTACTTAAAAAGTAAATTCAATGAATACTCTGCATAAAAGATGAGCTGCCTAAGCATATAATTAGGAAGGAAAAAAGTTCTTACCACCAAAAAATAAAATGAGTTTTTATATCAGGATTATCTATGGATTTTAAAAATATTAATTACATTTTATTCTTAAAAAGTTGAATATTGAAAAATACACACTGGATTTATTAGTAAGGGATAACTGAGAACCTTAGGGTTTTCGAAAGTGTTTCATCAAGAAGGCCAAAAGAGAAGCCAAACTGCCCCTGGCAGGGAAGTAAAGCAGTAGGAGCAATTTGTCCACAGTGGACTTGGCTTTCAGGAAGAGTGCCTGTGAAGAAGGGCATGGCCGGCACCTTCTGCCACAGTGATCTCCCCAGGCACCACTTGCCTCATTCTAGGACCTTCCCATCTCCATGTGCCGCTTTCCCTGGTCTCCATTTGAAATGCCCTCCCCATCCTCTCCATCTTTATATACTGTATTATCTGTTATCCTCAAGGTCCACATTGAGTTGCAATTCTAGGGAAGTCTTCCCTGTCTACCGCACACTGCAATGAAGAACTCCATTGACTCATAGTTTTGATGTTTGTACATGAGTGACTGACTTCCTAAGGTAGTGTGAGTTCGTGGTGGTAACCCATCTCTAATTACTAAAGATAAGCCTATCTTTTTTTTTTTTAAAAAAAAGGAACGCAGAACCAAGCACTGCTTGAAAAATTATGTACATCTAACTTCAATGTTCCCAATTATTGCTTCAATTAATAAAGTACTTGTCACCTTTGTTCCTGAAAAATGGAAAGCACGTGTGAATGAGACCAAGATCCTTCCACAATGAACTAGCAATCCAATAGGAAAGATGCAATGTGTAATCAAATAACAAATACAAAGCAAAAAAGAAGGGTCATAAAACAAATGGGTAACTTTGAAAAGTCAGGACAATGAGAGCCAGCTGAGACCAGCTGTGTGGAGCGGGGAAGCAGGGATCAAGGCATGCTCCTAACAGAAGAGACAAGGTTCTTGAAGGAGGAGCAGAACTCAGATAAGCAGAGCTGTAGGATCACTCCTATGTTGGTTCCCAGTTGTGTTCCATTCACGTTAGATCTAGGAATGTATGTTTACTACACAGTCCAGTCTAGTGACAAAAATACCAGGACGCGGCCTGGATTTGGTCTGAATCCTAAGTAGCTTTAAGACTTTGTTAACTTTTTTCACCTTCCATTCATCAGCAAAATTTTAAAAATATCTCTTGACTCCCTTAATGTTTGTAAGTTTTCGGTTAGATGCTTTGAAGCAGTAACAAAATTAAGTTAAATGTCACCCAGAGTCAAAGGTATAATCAAAGGTTATATCATAATCTAAATATAGGAAATTCGGGTGATGCCAAACGAAAAAAAAGGAAAAGAAACAAATGCCATCAACATTCAATAAAAAGTATAATTTACTGCTTAAGAATACTAGCTTTCATTAACATTTTAAAATCATAGTCACTGCCACCGAAGTCTCCTTTTAATCCCCTTTTAAACAGGAATTGCAGTTTAAACAGATTTTCACATAAGCTCTTCTTTGTCATCGGCCTAGTTTAACTGTCAGTGTCCACTCCTTGGAGGCTGCTACCCTTAACAGTGAACAACAGCAAATTTCACCCAAGGGTGGGTGGAAGGGAGGTTATAATAAAAAGATATTTGAGGCAGAAAACTTCCCCAGGTCAAAGGAAAAATTCATTAATCAAGCCTTAAAAATAACAAGCTATAGTAAGTTATTACTTACATAAATTGATTTATTAAAATAATCTCAATATTACACTCAATTTTCATAATAAGAATTAAAGTATAAATTAGTATTTAATAACTTTTTTGAAAATATCAGGACTTCATTTTAACACAGAATTCAACAGGCAACCTACTATTACTACTGACTGGTCTTGATCATTTTGATGGACAAGGCACTTCAATATTGTATGTCCACTGTAATCATTATTCCATTACTGTCAGTATTAATATCCTTAAAATAGATAGAAAGAGGAAATAAAAGAGAAACTCAGCAAAACGACAGAATTCTAATCAAATATCACTTCTCGGTTTGAAAGAAAAAAGCTTTAAAATGTTATATGAGATACAGCCTCAAACTCCTGGCCTCAAGCGATCCTCCCACCTTGGCCTCCCAAAGCACTAAGATTACAGGGGTGAGCCACCGCTGGGCCAAGATATACTTACATTTCTAGTATGTTAGTCAAGTCCAGTGAGATCTTAATCAGTTTGCTATATTTAATGTATTTATGTAGTATTCCTATAGATTCAGAGAAATACTATCCAAAAATTTAGCTTCAATATTAAAGACAAAAATATAAAAATAGAATTATAAGTTTTAAAACAATAGGTTATTCTAGTGGATATGGGGTTCATAAAACAAAACACAACAGGCTTGGAAAGAATTACAGTCTAAGGACCAAAAAGAAGTTACCAGAAAGCCGCTTTCAATATAGAGGGCTTTCAAATGTAAGATTCATCGTGGTAGGTGATAATGAGGGTCCTTTTAAGTAACTGGCAATGTTTGGATGGCCCCTAAACTATGCATCCAATTATAAAGTGGAGACCCGTTTCTCTACACAATTTCTCAGTTCATTTGGGTTTACTAAAACAAAAGATTTTGTTAAATACAATTTGTTCAGAACTAGGATTAACATTGTGCTATATGCTTTAGGGAATCCAATTAAAAACAACAAAAGGTCCCTTTTCGTGATGAGCCTAATTCCAAATCAAAGCGACTATGTCAAAGTAGCTTTAAAAAATGACCACAGCAAAAATCAACAAGGAGTGACCCAAGACATTATATGACTCTTGACTGAGAAGAGGACCTTTAGGAGAGAAATGTGGGGTCCAAACTGAATGGACAATTATGTCTCATTTTGGTCACGGTGCCCATGTTTCACAGGTGCCCAAGCCCCCTGTATGGGATTCTCTTCCCTTGGCTTCTTTGACCTCACAATCTATTGTTTTCTTCCTCTTCATTGCGACTTCTCAGTCTCCACACGACCTTCCCTTCCTCTGCCTGATTCTAAATCCTGGAGCACTCCAGGGCCCCCATTCTCTGCCCTTTTCTCTTGTCCTTCTACAACCGCCAACCCCAGGTGATCTCGTCAAACCCCATGGCTTTCAAGGTCATCTACATGCTGATGGCTTTCAAATTCACATCTCCAACCCTGACCTGTTTTATTGAGCTCTGATTTATATACCCAATAATCTCTGGCTCATCTCCATTTGAGATACCTATGTCCCACAGGTGTCTCAAACTTTATATAACCTAAATTCTTGATTCTCCTCTCCACCCTCACTCCCCATTCTCACCTGAACCTCCCCCATTACGCCCCATCTCTACAAATGGCACCAGTGACCACCCAGTTTACTCAAGCAAAAAACCTAGGCATATCTTGGTTCCTCTCTGTCCCTTATCTCCTACTTCCAAGCTGTTATAAATCCCATCATCTCTTAACTCTAAAACATATCCTGAACGTAGGTACTTTTCAACCAGCTCCTGTGCCACCACGCAGGTAATTAAGCCATCATCTCTTGCCTGAACTGCTCTGACAGCCTGCTCCCTGGTCTTTCCTGTTTCTCCTCTTGTCCCTTAAAATCCTTTCTCTTCTGTAGTAGAGTGATCTCTTAAACAAGTAAAGCAGATGACATAACATCTCCGATCCTCCACTGGCCTTCCAGTGCATTGATAAAACCCAAAATTCTTTTCCTGGGCTTACAAGGCCCCAGATGAGCTAGGCTGATGGTTCTCCAAGTGCGGTTTCACAACAGAAGCAGCACCTGGGACTTTCTCAGAAATGCAAATTCCAGGGCCTCAGGGACCTACATAATCACAAACGCTGGGGGAAGGGCCTTGCAATCCACATCTGACAACTCTCCAAGTGACTGGGATATATGCTGAACTCAGAACCACTGAGCTAGCCTCTGCCAACCTCTGAGCTCCCCTCTTATTCCTAGTTGCAATTCTATGTAGTAATTCACACTGGCATTCTTTCCTTTCCTCAAATAGACCCAGTCTCTTCACATCTGAGGGCTTTGCACAGATTTTCCCTCTGCCCCAAATGCTTTCACCATGGAATTTCAAATTGCCTACTCCTTGAGCTCATTTAGAATCCAGATAAAATATTCCCTCTTCAAAGAGGTATCATTCTCTAACCACAAAAATGCCAACATCCATCTCTACCCATCTTGGCCCACCCTTCACATAACCCTGTTTTGTCCTCATCATATTCATAACTATCAGAAATCATCCTGTTCATTCATTTATTTACTGGTTTATTATTTGACCTTAGAATGAATATTCCTGGAGAGCTAGGACCTAGCCTGTCTCATTCTCTGCAAGCATCTAAAACTTTAACTGGCACAGATTGGGTGCTCTAATTGAGGAAGGAAGGGCGGGCATGTTATATTAATGTTCCATGTGTTCAAAGGAGAGGAAAAACTTGGTGGGTTGCTGAGAGTCAACCTGTTCTATTAATATAACACACTGTGACCAGCCAGAGGTGTAAGAGGTCATTCGAGGTCCAAACAGATCTATGTAGGTAAAAGTACTTAATGCTCAGAAAGTTTCTAAATCCTCAGTCTATTTAAGGAAAAAGGGGAGGGGTTTGGGATTAAATTGGGACTGACAGAATTCTAGAGCGGAAAGAAACCTTCCTCATTTTGCCCAGAATAATGCCTGAGGCTACATAACCTATCCGTGGGTCAGAACTCAAAGGTCCTGACTGTAGCTTCCCTGGATCAATGAAGATCATGATTAATATCAGGAAAGAATAACCTAATTTTGTGTTGCCTTTTCAAGAATGGGACTCATCTTTCCAATACGTTTGGCACAATGAACCAAATAAAGAGGCAGTGGGTATTCTTCGCAACAAAGTAAGCACTTAACAAACGCTACCATCTTCAGGTCGCCACGGTAAGTTTCAATAAGGACATAAGGAAAAATAATTTTTATCCAATATTATTAATAAGAGCTAACCCTTGAATGTTGACTATCATGTTAGAAATTGTCCTGTTTTTACATGTACTAACTCAAATCCTCACATCATCTGAGGGAAGTGCTGCCGTCTCCACATTCCACATGAGGGTAACGTGCAGAGGTTAAGGAACTTGCCTAAGGACACTTAGCTAGTGAGTGGTGGAGCTGAGATTTAAAACCAAGCTGTCAGATTTTAATGCCAACACCCTTTACTACTCTACTACACATCACCCCTTGGGAGCTGAAACATTCATACAAAATAAACAAAAAGTGAATGGGCAAAAGCCAAGTGGCAGAGAAGAAAAATTACTCTTCAGAGAATATCTAGGGTTAAGCCCTGTGCAGGTGTTTTCTTGTCTACATTTAATCTCATGAGGCATTTGTCATTGCCACTTAAATGGGGTTTAGGGAGGTTAAGAAATTTTCCCCAAAACACACAGAACATGGTGTGACCACAAATGAAAACCCATCAAATCCCAATGACCTTAATAAGGGCCACCTAAATAAGTTCTTTACTCAAATAGGAATGCAAATACCAGATGTGCACATACTCCAGCCACACCAATAAACAATGTACCAGGAATCAAAAGGCCTGGGAGTGTCCTAAATTGCCACGTTTGTTCCCGTTAAGTAAATCACTTAATTTCTCTAGTCCTCCATTTCCTTATTTTCAAAATGCAGTATTGGACTAGATGATACCAGGTCCTTTCACCTCTAACATAGAAAGATTTGTGTGTAATAGCTTTACTCAGAGACTACAAATGGAGACAGGATAGTTAGGACTGGGGTCAGGGCACAGTGGCTGAGCTAATTTATAAGTAACGTTTAGATGAAAGTGTTACATGGTCAGGACGCCCATTCCCTTTCTGGGGAGCTCTTCCTATCCTGAGAACACCTCCGGTCATGGTCAGGAAAGGGTCTCCTCTGAGACTCACAGGAAAGGAAAGCCTGGAAAACGGGTTCCATTTCCAAGTGCTTTTCTCTCTCTTGGCATCTACACTAGGAAAAAATGATGAACAGAGTGAACCCAAAGGAAAATTTTGAAAATCTCTGGTTTCAGTCTCCCACACTCAATTCTTTTCTGTTTCAGCACCTGAAATACCACAAGCCATTCATCACTTTCTTAACTTCTGCTTCCCGCTTCATTCCAAGTGCCATTTTATTTTCCTTTCTTTTGCAGACAAATTTCTAGAACTCTGCTGTCCAATACAGTAGCCATGTGTCTGTTGAACACTTGAAACGTGACCAGTGTGACTGAGGGACTACATGTTTAGTTTATTTAGTTTTAATTTGTATTTAAAAACTGATACTTAATCCAGTTATTGGAGAATGTTTAAATACATTTGGAACAACTTGAGTATGGGAATCTACTTTTTAACTATAAATTTTGTGACATCTAAATACAAATCAAGTATTTCTAATGAAAATACAGCATCTCAACTGAGATGGATAAGTATAAAATACACACTATATTCCATAAACTTAATACAAAATATTAAATTCTATTAGTAATGTTTGTATATTGATTACATATTGAAATACTATTTTTGGTATACTGAGTTAAATGAAGTATATTACTGTGGTAGGCAATCTCTAAGATGGCCCTCTATGACCCTGCCTCCTCATGGAAATGCCTTCCTCTGAAAAGGGACTGGATTTAATGACTCACTTCCAGTGACTGGAATGCAGCAACAGTGATGAGATGTCACTTCTGAGTTAGGTTACCACAAAAGACTATGGAGTTTGCTTGGGACACTCTGCCTTGCTCTGAGAGAAGCCAGTGGTCGTATGAAGAGGCCCATATAGCAACTGATGTCTTTAGTCAACAGCCAGAAGAGTGAATTGGAAGCAGATCCTATTCTGGTGGAGATTTGAGCCCCAGCCTACACCTTGATTGCAGCCTCAGCACCCAACTAGCAAGCTAGACAATGACAGTTCTACATAAACCCCATATCTCAGTTTCACACCTTAGGTGATGTGAAATACTTGTCATGCTCTACGCACTGCTCCTGGCACGACCTACATTTAGAGGACATCTTCTTTACAATCTACCAGTGAAAATCCTCTCTCTCTTTAGATACATCAACCCTTCAAGAACCTTTCTTCTTTTACACATAGAAGTCACTCTACTTTAACTTCTTTTAGTGTCTTGTCTATATTTATAGGACATGTGTAGATTCTTTTGTTCAATAAATAGCTGAGATGATCTATCACAGCCATCACACTGTGTAGATAAAGTAAAGCAAATCCATAGACAAGACACAGGTCTTCCGTTCTTGCATTTATAGAGTGACAAAAAGAGGAAAGGAAGCTGCCACATTACTAATGCAATGCAGGAATAAAGTACCCAAGGCTACCTTGTCTCTTATAGCATAGTTTCCAAAATACATCACCTTATTTGTCAGAAAAAAAATTTTTAAGGCAGAAACAATTAACAATTTTTGGTATTTTCGATTAGTACATTACCTTTTGCAGCGTATGCTCAATTCTTAAAGAATGAATGAACTTAAATGCAGTTTCATTAGGTTGATTCATTTTTTGTTACATTACACTTCTCTCAAATCTTCCCTTTTTACTACTTTCAGGAACAGCAATTATGTAAAACGGAGTGCAGGAACACAAAAGAATGTCTTTGTATCACTAGGCCTTTGAGGATAAGGTTAGCATGAGTAGATAAAGCTTTTGTTGTAATTTAGTTGTCATATACCCAGAAAGGCATAACCTGTTGTATATTCTAATTCATGCTATAAATGCGTCATGTAGATAATGACAGGATTCTTTAAATTTAATTTAGGTCTCAACTCAAAAGCTGGTATTTCTTAAATCAAATTAGATATTTCAGTTGCTTTTAAATGCCCTGTCTTTTTAAGTCATGTAAACAAATGGACAGTATTTATTATTCTGCTGTACTTTTCATGTATACATAAAAAAAAATCACTATGCAATGCAAAGGTAGTTTCCAAATACACTTCAGAAATTTTTCCGATTCATGCTTAATTATAATTTCATATCTTTATTATATGTATGTCCAGTTTTTGTTCACTTTACCCTAAATATATTTGATACATATACATACATGCACATACAAGCATGTGGATATCTATACATATGTACGCACACATACACACAAATATACATACATATATACACAGAGAGAGAGACAGAGAGAGAGAGACAGAGAATGAGCACCATAATTAGCACTTTTTTCTTTGGCTTTAACCTAGACATATATTCCAAATTAACTTGCCAAGAAACTTTTCATGAAGAAATTCTTAGTCTATTCTAAGCAGATATGTATTCCAACAGAAGAAATAAGATCTCTTAAAAATAATTCCCATGAGGAGAAGTTCAACATTCATTATGGTAGCCAGCTAATGAGATGCTAAATAACATAATCCTCTCTCTCCTCCACCCCCTACTCATCACCAAGTAATTTCTGGGGTAATTTCTTCAACATTTAGTGATATCCTAATAACATTCTCAATACCAAAACCGGGGTTTCTAGTTTTCATTTTGTTTATATATCTGGAATAGCTTAAAAACTACACAATATATCACCTTTTATGAAAGTTGATAGGCTAATAGTTTATTGCTGAGCATTTCTAAGTCAATAAACTTATTCCAATATCTATGTTTATCTATATTTTTTAAATAAGTACTTAATAAGTGTATAATTTGGCTTTTGTGTTTTTTGTTTTTTTTTTTTTTGTGGAAGCACATGAGTGGCATTGCAGGGGGAAAACAAAAATGTCTAGCTCACTAAATATATACATTATAATTTTCCAGTGACAACATTAAGGCATTCAAGAAAGGCACAGGGTAGTAGAAAAAAGACATGCATTTACAATTAAAAAGGAAAAAAAATCTACATATTCATCACCAAAAGCTATTGATAGACCTAAGGATTTCAAGTCAGAAATCTTGGTTTGTGCCTGGGTCTGCACTAATTAGTTATCAGGTTATTCCATCTCGCTGGAACTTCCATTGCAAAACTGGATAATATATCGTGCCTCACAGGATTGCTGATCAGATTAAATGGGCAACGTATGTTCATTGTCTAGTACAATGGTTCTCAAACTTGGCTGTACAATGAACTCACCTGAGACATTTAAGAAAATGCTGAGGCCTAGGTCCTACTCTCAGAAATTGTGATTTAATTGGCTTGTGGGAATTTTTTCAAATCTCCAAGTGATTCTAAAGTAAAGTTTATGCTAGAACAAGGTCTAGCATAATGCCTGACACATAGTAAACATTCAAATAATTAACTGAACAAGTAAACATTCAATTAATTAATTAACATTCAATTAAAGTTAATGATACACCCTCATAGGAACTTTGTAAACTCTGATACACTGCCCGAAGTTTGCTACCTAGGTCAAACAAGGTCGTGTAAATGCAAGAAGGTCTCAGAGTCAACAAATCTTAAAAGCGGTCCAAAATTTTAGTAGTAAT
>RJWJ010011922.1:0-43197 GCA_004363605.1 Indri indri | reverse complement strand
TTCAAAAATTAATGGGAATTCAATTAAATCGATAAAAACAGAAAAGTAATCAGTATTCCATTATAGAAGGTCAAGAACTGTGAAAGGTCGAGAGGCTGAGGCAGGAGGATCACTTGAACCCAGGAGTTAGAGGCTGCAGTGAGCTATGACTGGGCCACTGCACTCTAGCCTGGGTGACAGAGTGAGACCTCTCTCTCTCTCTCTCTCTCTCTCTCTCTCTCTCTCTCTCTCTCTCTCTCTCTCTCTCTCACACACACACACACACACACACACACACACACACACACAAAGAGCTATGAAAGGGATAACACCCTCAAGTTAAAATGGAAACAAATGCACTTAGCCTCTATAATGGAAATTTGTTTTCTCAAAAGTCGTTTTCGTGATTCTCTACCAACCTGGATCAGTCTAAACTTTAGATGCTAAAGCAAAACTAAAAAGGTTCAGAATGATGAGCAGCAATGCAAAGGCATTAAAAAAGCAAGTCTTCCATTACACTAGTTTCTTTCTAGAAAATGGCGGGAAAAAAAATTGGAGGCTTATAGTTCAAAGTAGTATTAAAGTGCCGAACCCAAGACAATAATGTAGAGTGAGGCCTGAGAAGAAAGAAAAAGGGGATTTAACGTGCCCTCCATTCAAATCTTCCTCGGCCTTCTTTTTTCTACCTTTTTAGGCTTGGCATGGGCCGGGAGGCTGATGCTGAATGGGAGGAAAAGGAAAGATGGATGGGAAGGAGAGTTCAAGGCACATGCTCCTGGCATTTCTTTCAGAAATTATCACATTAGATTGAATCTAGGGAGGATGGAATTTAACAGGCTACACGCTGAGACGTCACATAAACAACTGGCCTCTGAAGAGTAATCATGAATGACGCAAGTATGTTTTAACACCTTTCTTTCAAAACCACACAAGCTTTCCTTTTTTAACTTATTCTCCCACAGCAATAGATATTTTTGTTGTTAAGAATATATACCTAAACTTTATTTTTAAAAACTTCCTATAGTACTATGAATAAAGCCCAAAATGTTTGGCAAAGCCTAGAATAATCTCTATTATAGTTTATTGATACCATCATTTTTTTTTTTTTTTTTTTTAGAAACAGGGTCTTGCTCTGTCACTGGGGTTAGAGTGCAATGGCATCATCACAGCTCACTACAACCTCGAACTCTTGGTCTCTGGCAATCTTCCAACCTCAGCCTCCCAAGTAGCTAGGACTACAGGTGCTCACCACCACGCTCAGCTTATTTTTTTATTTATTGTAGAAATGGGGTCTCTCTGTGTTGCATAGGCTGTTCTCAAACTCCTGGCCTCAAGCAACCCTTCCACTTTGGCCTCCCAAAGAATTGGGATTATAGGTGTGAGCCACCGTGTCCAGCTGATACCCCCATTTTTAAAAAGAAACAGAATATAATCATGGAGCTATTGAATACTTAATTTAAAAAATATTTGGTCATAAGGATGATAAATACATATTAAAATGAAGGAATGGAGATGACGGTTCTCTGAAAAGGACACCAAGCAAGATGATTAGAACATGATTGCAAGGAACAAAAGACACATTTAAAAAAAAAGTAAAAGATCCATTCTCTCAGCTAGCATGACGGTGCATGCCTGTTGTCCCAGCTTTTCAGGAGGCTGAGGCAAGAGGATCACTTGAGCTCATGAGTTCAAGGCTGCAGTGAGCTATGATGACACCAGTGTTCTCCGGTCTGGGCAAAAGACCAAGACCTCATCTCTAAAAAAAAAATAAAATTAGGCCAGGTGTCGTGCCTCATGCCTGTAATCCTAGCAGTCTGGGAGGCTGAGGCGGGAGGATTGCTTGAGCTCAGGAGTTCGAGACCAGCCTGAGCAAGGGTGAGACCCTGTCTCTACTAAAAATAGAAAAATTAGCCAGGTGCAGTGGTGGGCACCTGTAGTCCCAGCTACTCAGAAGGCTGAGGCAGGAGGATTGCTTGAGCCCAGGAGTTCAAGGCTGCAGTGAGGTATGATAACGCCACTGGACAGAGGGAGACCCTGTCTCAAAAAATAAAAAATTTAAAAAATTTAAAAAAAGATCCATTCTCTCTTCAAATTTGTTTACTTGAGCATGTTCTTCTATTACAGAGGTTCTGATCTAGAGCAAGGATATTTAAACAAACTCCAGAATCACCTAAAGAGTTTATCTTTTTTTCCCAGTACTAAATTGACAACTCATTAGTCATGAATCAGAAGAGAAAGAAGGATTTAAAATAAATACCTGTTCCCTGTTTCTTTTTCAGGAGAGATGCACAGGCAGCGTTAGTAGCCATGTCGAAGGCCAGCTTCTTCTCGTTGTTTCTTAAGTCTGTTCTAGCACCTTCCCCAACACAAGAAAAGTAAATTAGGTGTTTTCGAAGACTACATGGTAGCAGCCGATCCTCTTTCTGCCATAGCTAATCACTTTTGGCAAAACTAACTAGAGGACGATTCTGGCCAAGAAGTAAACTTTTTCAAAACAGTACAACTTTCTCAAACAAGTATTTTTGGCATCTTTAATCGGGGAATTTATTGCCACATCTGTGATAATTATGCACAATAAAAACAGAGTCTTTCCTTTCGAGTCCTTATAGGATGGAATGTCAACTTTGCAGTGAGGACTTTACTGTCCCCACGGAGCCTAAATTCAACAAGCCCTTTGCTGCTGCTTCTTTGTAGACGACCAAGTGGGTCGAACTTGAGGGGATTAATATTTTATGTCTGCAAGTATACTCTCATGCAAATTAGCAGAATGGCAACACAATAAAACCCAGAAGCAATTAATTGTTCCTGCAAACCATCTTCTACCCACTGTCTTCATTGTGTTAAAAATTACATTAGAATTCATGAATACATTTGCACTGTTAAAAATTAAAAAATACAAACATATGCTGACATAAGTCCCATTTCATCTCCCACGGTCTACCCGCTCCAGAGATAACCATTCTTAACAAATGAGCACGAGTTCTTATCTCCCTATGGTGTCACTGCATTCACAATACATATATGGACATATACACAAAATCATACCACATGTATTGGTATGTAATTTGATTTTTTTAACTTAACAAGGTATAACAGTACTCTTTTCTTAGCAATACACATACTTACAACTCAACCTATTTAAATATTTATAAGTGTTCCATCTTGTGGATGTTCCAAAATTTATTTAATCACCCCTCTATTGATGGGCACTCAGGCTGTTCCCAACTTTCATTATCACAAATGCTGCAATGAACACCCTTGAACAACGTCTTTGTTCTCATGTATTTCTGAAGAATGGTTTCCTACAAGTGGGGTTGAAATGTGAGGCTAAGTACATTTTTAATTCTGCCAGCTACTGTCAGATTGCTTTTCATAACAGTCTCCATTAAGTCTTTGAATTTCTGTGGTATCAGTTGTACTGTCTCCTTTTTCAACTCTGGTTTTAAGACTGCTTCCCAAGAAGGCTTTACCAATTGACACGTTCTGCCACAGTCTATGAGAGTGTTGTTTTCTTTGCAACCACTCCCTCTTTGATAAACAAAATATGTGTCATGCAACTTAAAGGCACAAAAACATCGATGCAAGAAAAAATAGTACATTTAATTAGTAATAGGATGATCTTGTGTCAAAATCTTTCTCCTGAGCAGATCTATCCACAGTAGGGTTACATGGAAAACCTCATTCTCTCAGTGTGCTACAGGTCAAAAATTCACGAAGGTTAACAGTTCTATGACTAATCACATCTTACATTAAATTATATTTTACAACTCATACACATGATTTCTATCAGGACAGGAAATATTCAGACAGTGATGTTAGAGAAGAAACACAACTATTTGCTGGGTCCTTCCTGACCAAGCTAAGAGAAATACAATGGGAGCCATATATGTAATTTTTAATTTTCTAGTAGCCATACTCACAAAAAGTAAAATTAATTTTAATAGTATATTTTATTGGACCCAGTATATCTGAAATTTTATCACTTTAACTCATACTCAATAAAAAAGTTATTTTGATGTTTTACTTTTTTGTCTCACTAACTCTTCCAAATCTGGTGTGCACTTTATACTCACAGAACATCTCATTTCAGATGGCCTCATTCCAAGGGCTTAGTTGCACAGTGGCTAGTGACTGCCATTTGAGACAGTATCACCCTCAGTATAACCTTTAGAGGACACTATAGTGATCCTCGAGGTGTCTGACCTCTTAGACCTGGAGTTTACATCATCAACGTATCTAATATCTAAAACATTTCCCCTCATGTATGCCGCCACATTGCTCTAACGATCCCTATGATGTTGATTCCATGACTGGTAGCTGGGGGACTCAAACATCCTACATTATAGGCTTTGGAATGAGGGTGTGGTATGCGTTATATGCCTGGCTCTCTTTAGGAGTTATTTAATGGCCAGGCATGGTGGCTCATGCCTGTAATCCTAGCACTCTGGGAGTCCAAGGCAGGAGGATTGCTTGAGCTCAGGAGTTTGAGACCAGCCTGAGCAAGAGTGAGACCCCATCTCTACCAAAAAATAGGAAAAAATTAGCTGGAAGTGGTGGCATACATCTGTAGTCCCAGCTACTTGGGAGGCTGAGGCAGGAGGATTGCTTGAGCCCGGGAGTGTGAGGTTGTAGTGAGCTACGATGACGCTACTGCACTCTACCCAGGGCGACAGAGCGACACTCTGTCTGAAAATACGAAAGGAGGGGGGGGTGATGCATTAATATTTGTGGGTCAAATGGATGGAAGGATGGTCAGTCCATAATTTCACTGTCCCCTCTGACTTGCAGAAACAGAGGATCAGGGCATCCTCTCTCATTCTCTGTCCATCTAGCACCTGCTCAGCTCCACGCAGGACATGGGAGCCACCTCCTTATCTGTCGAGACTTTCCTGTGAGAACAGGGGCCTTAGCAAATTCACCCACACAGTATTCTCAGACGGGATCTCCCCATACACATGTACACACACACCACATACAACCCTTCCTTCTAAGGCCCCATAATCCTGAAGAAATGAACAATAAATTTTTACTAAAAGTAATGTATGTGATTTTAAATCTTGCCAAAGTTTTAATTTATACTAAAACCTAACACAAATAAACCCCAATAATTTCATCTTATAACAACTGCGATACAGAGTAGAGATTAAAAGCCCAGTTTTAAAATAAGGAGACTATTATTCTTCCTACTATTTCAAATGGTATAATTTGATGTAGCCTATTTTTCAGGGTAAGCGAAGACCAGATAAACTCAGGACAAACTTTACCTTTTTCCAGAAGCAACTGGACAATATCTGCATAACCCTTCCAGGCAGCAGCATGCAAAGCTGTGTCTCCCAACTTGTTCTACGGTAATAAAAAGAGAAAGTATCATCTTTAAAATAAAGAGTAGATGGAAACCACACATTGATTTAGGTTTAATTTTAGTTAAACCTAAAATGAGAGCAAAGTGATAGAACCTTGTAAAATTCCAAAGACAACAGGAAAGGAGACTCAGGAGATGGGAAATGAGCCCTCTTTGGGGGATGGAAGAGATGGAGAAGTAGACACTGACTTGGCAGAGCGAGGCCGGGGAGGAAGCAGGCAGATCTGCCCCTGCAGAGACGTAGCAAGGTGTAGGGAGTGGAGATTCCTGGATATGCTGGGGCAGGAATGAGGCATGGATGTGAAAACAGGAGTTCTGGTGGAAAGTATTCAGAAATCACTACGACTCCAGAGCCCTTTTCTCTCCTCTTGCGGACAGATGACCCAGTAAAGATGATAGAATTACCCTATTCAGAAATTAACCAGATAGTTTCCAAGCTTATAACCACTAGGTACAAAAGAAGGTGGCAATAGGGCCAGAAACCAAAAGCTGAGGGTCAGGTGAAAAAGCTACCAAATGAACAGTAAGGCCCCTCTCTCTCAGCTACCTTCACCTACCCCGCTGCCCAGTGTGTGCTCTCAAGTGCATACCCCAGGCAGGAGACTGGAGGATATGGCTCGGGTGAAGCAGTACAGCCCTCCACGGGAGATCGGGGGAGAGTATACTTATATGAGCACTGGGTGTCACCCAGCAAAACAAGCAGGACTCACATCACCCTACAGAGAAGCCCACCAGCCACCAGCCCCACCAAGCACACACAGCTTCCAATCACGCTTGAAAATGAATGGACAGATGACAACATCAGGTACTGGAGGAAAGCCTACAATATTTGGGGAAAAACCAAAATGAACAGAATTAATGGATCTCAGAGGGAAAAGACACGGTAGAGTGAATAGCAGAAAATATGTCTTTAAAAGCTATAATTAACACATTGGTGAGCTATAAGATGATCTTGTATCATGAAAAAAGAAAAAGATACTATGTAAAAATAACAATCAGAATAAAGTGAGAGCTTACGGTAGACAGAACTCTAACATGGCCTCCAACTTCTTTCCCCCGTCATACAGATCCCCATATAATTCCCTTCCCTGGTGGGTGAGACCAGTGAATATAGTAGGTTATCACTACTATATTTTATTATATTATCACTCTCCTGCTGGCCTCGGGGAGAAAGCAAACAGCCATGCTGTGAGCTGTCTACAGAGAGGGGTGGCCCCTCAAAGCTGAGGGCCTCAGTACAGGAAGTCCTGACTTAACATCATGGATAAATTCTCAAAAACTGTGACTGTAAGTAAAATGACATAAAACCAGTATTTTTCCTCACCAACATTATAACAAAATGGCATTAAAGGAAATAATGTTACTGAAGGACCCGTGCATGTGGTTTCGCTTAAAGTTGCAGGTTTACAAGAACCTATTGAGGATGTTAAGGTGAGGACTAACTGTTCTACAGGTGCAAGAAATTCAATGCTTCTGACAACCTGAATGAGTTTGGAAGAGGACCCCAAGCTCCAGATGAGAATCCAGCTCTAGCCAATACCTTGATTTCAGCCTAGGAGACACTGAGCAGAGAACCTACTTATGCCATGCCCAGAATTCTGACCTGCAAAAAGTATAAGCTCCTAAGCTTGTGGTAATTTGCTACATTGCAACAGAAAACCAATACACAGCTCTGGAAAATTAAAAAGATAACCAAAATAAAACATAAAGGTGAGAAAAATCTCTGAGAAAAACTAAGAAAATTGGAAGTTCAATCTAAGAGGTCCAATGTCTTACTAATGGGCATTCCAGAACCAAAAGAACAAAGACAATGGTCAGGTAAAAACTATAAAACTAATAACACAAGATAATTTTCCAGGCTGAAAGAGTTCATCATCATTATTGGAAAATGACACACACTAAGGCACACCATGGTAAAATTTTAGAACACCAAGGATAAAGTAAAGACTCTCAGCGAGATAAAAAGCAGATCTCACATAAAAGAATGAAAATCAAAATGGCATCAAACCTTTCACAAGCAACCCTGAAAACCAGATACCAGAGTCATGTCTTCAAAATTCTGAGGGCCTTGCCAGAAATGCAGCCTCTTTCTGCAGCTCCAGGGGCTAAGAGCTGAAGTGTCTTGACCGTGAGCTTGTGCGCAGCCCTCGGCACCACTCAGGGAAGCCTGTTGGCATATCCCATCACCTCAGAAAGGAACTTCTGTGTTTTATTGGGGGATCTCTAAATTTTCCTTTCATATGTTCACATAAATTTTTTCTAAACAACAGCAACAAAAAAAAAAATTCTGAGGGAAATTATTTTCAACCTGGAACGCTGATCAGCTGAATAATCAATCCCAGACTCCCCTTTCTCAGTAATCTACCTGAAGATGTTGTCTGAAAAAAGGAAGCCCCAGGACCCAGAGAAGGGGAGATACAGCACAGCAGACAAGTAACGGGGATCCCCAGGAAGACAGCAAAGGGCAGCAGAGACCAAATGGCTCAGACTGGAGCACAGGGATGGAGAGCTCGAGAAGTATCAGTCCAGGGAGAAAAAATAAAGTCACTGATTAACTTATCCATTTTGGAAAAGTGCATAAAACAGTGCAGATGTCTTAGATACAAAAATAAAACCCTAAATAAAAGTCAGTAATTAAACACAGAAGCAGAAAGTTATATAAACAGTGAACACTGGGTAGATAGCCATCATAATGCAAACATTATGTAGTAATATAACCAAAAACTATGGTAAGATACATTGGGCAGAACAGAGGAAGGGTTGGGTGCTGGGGTGCTGGGAGGTCAGAGCTGACAAGCTTTACCCATCACTGATCCAATAGGAAGCCAAAATACAAATGAAGACGACTCATGACAAGAGAGCTCCAAACACCTATTCCTTAGTAACATGAAGGTATGTACAAGAAGAAAGAGCTCTAAGCTGAAACTGACTGTGAGTGGGCAGTGCTTTTGTACAATTTGAATTTTAATAAAATAATTTTTAAATCATGTGCTTATAGTATTTTGATTAAAATACTTTAGATGCCCATTAGTTGTGCTGTGCTAACAAGAGCATGGCGGGGTGTTATCAAGTGATTTCCACATAAGCAGTCTCACCTGTTGGTTCAGTTCAATGTTTGGCTGAGTAAACAGCATTTCCACTATATCTGAAATTCAAATAGAGAAGATATTATTTGAGAATGAAAAGTAAAAGGCTGACAAATCCAGATATAATAAATTTTCAAAAGATGATTCTTTGGAAGCATCTTCAAGAAAATTGTGACGAATTTTTAAAAATACATGTAAATGGAAGAACTTAAGAATCTAAAAAGTAAAAGTATTTAGGGAAAAATATTTTTTCTAATAGTTTTGGCTTTTGCATTTTCACATGACCTCTAGTATAGGAATATTTTAACATTCATTATAATACTTTGTATTCATATAACTAAATTTTATTTATTAGGTAAAATAGTCTTCTTTTGGGAGACAATCACAAATTTTCGTTTGGCTATGCTACTTAATTGGCTGGGTTCTTTATTTTTCATTGCTGTTAGGTTTATTTTTTTATTTAGTGAGGAGTAGAAAGAGAATGGGTGGTAGAGTTTTGGCCAGGATGAAATACATCTAGAAATTCAATTCGTCGTCATCATTGATTATAACACAGAGAGTATAAATTGAATCACAAACTTAGGCAAATGGTGTCTTTCTCCTGAATCTAATAGTCTGCATTAAACTTAAAATGCAAATCATAAAAGCATACCTTGGGAAAAGCTAAGCTAGAGGAGTCAGTTCTGCCCTTTTCTTCTGTTAGATTACACAGTCAGTTTGTTTTTTTTATTAATATTACTGTCA
This sequence comes from Indri indri, assembly GCA_004363605.1. Classification (NCBI taxonomy): domain Eukaryota; kingdom Metazoa; phylum Chordata; class Mammalia; order Primates; family Indriidae; genus Indri; species Indri indri. The sequence goes on along the minus strand of RJWJ010011922.1, from coordinate 34,026 downwards.
TTTTCTGGTAACCTTTCTAAGCCAGAGAGAGGAAAGGAAGTTTCCAATCTTTCAGGTGAGAGAATCCCATGCAGTGAGGCTGATCGACCACATTCTACCCACTGTTCTACAGAGCTTCCAGGAACAAGGCTTTGTTTTGGCTGACATTCCGAAAAGAATAACCAATGGGTTTCGTTTTCGTTTTTGTAAGTCTGGTTCCCTAAAGTGAAACACATTTTCAACAGCATAGAAATTTACAATAACAAACAAAATGTCATACCTTTGTGACCCCCATGACAAGCCCAGTATAAGGCTGTGCTTCCAGCTTTGTCTAAGCCATTGACACCCACTCGGTTGTCCAAACACTCTCTCAACCAGCTCAAGTTGCCTGAAAGAATTTTATGTTTATAAAAACACAAGAAAAAACCTTTTTTTTTTTTTTGCTTTCAAATCAATTTCACCCTGCATAAATTTCCATTTGTAATAGATTAATCAGCATGTCTTAAATTAAGACCTGCCCCATAATGCATTTATTATGGTATATTTTGATTTCCAGTTTATTAATGGAAGGCATTAACATCAATTTTTAATGGTAGGTTAATGGGAAGAGTTGCCTAAATGGGTCTACTTAAGGTATTTCTGTGTCTATGACCAGGGCTGGAAATAGGGTGCTCGAAAGGTATATTTGGGATTGCAAAGACTGTAAAAAAACATTTACACATTTTTTTTCTGGAACTTAGGAAAAAAACAGTTGAACCTAAGAACAAATAGATACTATCCCTTTTCATATTTACAATGCATTTTCAGTTCTCACAAGAGAAGAAACACTAAATAACCTACTCGAAGCTGCTGCTCCTACATACTAAAATATAACTATTAATTTAAAATCCACAGGCTAATGCCCTAAGTATCTAATTCACAAAGAATTTTTAAAATATCAGTTTAGTAGTTCTACTTATATATAATCCTAAGCCAATAATTTCCTTTTGCACACTCAGATTTCAAAAAGATCTAAAATAGAATGAAACCGAGCTCACTGAGGCTTTACGAAAACTTTCCATTATCTATAGCAGGGTTTCTCAACAGTGGCCCTATTGGCTTTTGGGGCTGGATTTACTGTAGGGACTGTTCCACGTACTGTAGGATGTTAAGCGACATCCTCTGCCTCTACCCAGAAGATGCCAGTAACGTCCCTCCAGTCATGACAGTCAAAATGTCTCCAGATATTACCAAATCTCCCTGGGGTTTGAAGGGAGAAATCACCCCTAGTTGACAGCCTCTGATCTACAGAATAAAGCCCAAGATAAGACCCATCATTGTTTGGCCATGGCTCTTCCCCAGACGCATCCCTGCTGCTCCCTCCCTCCCCAGACAAACCCTCACCACTCCTACACTCTCCTAAATCTGTACCCCCTGGACACCTCCACCCTCCTGCCCTCCAGCTACTCACTCTGGCCTCTTCAGCCTGTTTGACTTAAGCCCATTGCAATTGCTATACTTATCATACCATATTTCACACATATTTCTCTCATGCCAGCCTTTGAGCTTTGGAAGTCACAAACCATAACCATAAACCATGTCTCTGTCCACCACTGAACACAGGATAGGAAAAGTACTCAAAAGACTAACATTTTAAAAGTTTAAAATCACACTTACCTCTCTAGAATGATAGGAATCAGAACAGATGTTACCTCTAGGGGAGGCAAGGATTTAACTGGCAAGGTGGACAGGGACGATAGAAATGTTCTAGATCTCGATCTGGGTATTGGTTACATGGGTGTATGTATTTGTCAGAACTCATCAAGCTATATAATTAAAATGCAAAATTTTATTATACTGTATACCTCAATCAAAAAGAATCACACCTACCTCTTTTTGCAGCTTCATGCAATGGATTGTCAATGGATTCTGCCTGCTCAGCCACTAGATTGAAAACAAAAAGTGCAAACCCAATGTTGAAGTGCCACCCAAAGATTCACTGAAGCCACTCACTCGCCACGGCCCCCCAGCTTCAGGAGTACCAGAGCCTCAATAGAGCATCCCTTACTTAATGTGGACCAAAAATAACAGAAAAGCAAATGGATAGTTCCTGCTTTAAAAGAAGCTGAATTATGTGTGAAATGAAATCAAGCCAAGCAATAAGGCAATGAACTGGAAGTATAAATGAACAAACAAAAAACCCACAGCAATGAACTGGAAGTGTAAACAAAACCTGAGTGCAAACATTAACCTGAGTTAAATGCATAATTGAGTTTACTAGAGTATTTAAGAAACAGTCACAAAAATGGAAAAGAGAGCATTTGATGTTCATTTTTACATTCTGCAAAGCACCCTGCTTTGAAGATGCCTGAAAATAATTCTGATTCCCTTTTGTGTCTGCATGAAGGAGGGGATAAGGGGGAAATACTTTGCTTACTGTATTTAGAAATGACAATAGCATACCCATCTGCCCCTAAGGAGGCCATGTTCACTGCTGCCCTAGAATCAGTAGGAATGTCCAAAGGAAGACAGTTGTTCAGACAGACTTCCAGCTCGCCACCGCCCCCCCCCCCCCACTATTAAAGGGCTATCACAGGACATGCCCTGGGCTGCCAGGGGTCCAAAGCAGTGGAGGCTCATTCTCCACCCTCAGTGTCTATGACCAAGGCTGGAAATGCAGTACACTGTAAAGGTGTATTTGGGATTTCAAAGGCTTATAAGGATGCAGAAATGTTTAAAGTCTTTTTTGGCAAAGAACAGTAACAACATTAGACCAGGGCAAGCAGGGACCGTGTGCTGGGCCCCAAGCCTAAGCCCTCACCCCCATCCTCCAGAGCTCTGTGGGACCGTCCCTGAAATTTTCTAAGTCTCTCCAGTGCCCAGAACTGGTGCCTGACGCCAGCCCTATTGTTCTAAGAATTCATCTGATGCCAAAGTCTAAGGAATCTTAAGTCATCTAAATCCAACCCTGTCATTATAATGAAGGGGAAACTGAATCCCAGAGGTAGTGGGTTAGGTGTCTTAACTAAGGTGCCCTGTGATCAGGAAGTGGAAGAAAAGAATTAAAAACCAGGACCCTTGTTCACCAATCCTGTGCTCTTTCGGCTTTACTCCGCTGCTTTCTACGTAAGCGTTTTTGTCTGTTCTGTCCTCTTCCAGCTAGAAGCAGCTTCATGGCAGGAGCCACGTCTTATCACTCAAGCTCCCCAAACTGCCGTGAGAAGCATTTAATGAACATCACTGCCCCAAACATGAATTAACAAGGCTGGGTTACTTCATCACAAAAGAAAAGGCTAGTCTAAGAAGTGCTCTGTGAAATTTAGCTTAATAAGCATTAAAAAAAATTGTTTTAAGAGTTGAATAAAGTAGAATCATAAGCATTTCCCTGGAAACCTTGGGTTCTTTCACAAATGCTATAATGCATTCTCTTAGACCAAGGAATCCTAAGCACATTTGGTGTCCATGGCCATTTTATTAACAGGAGGGCCATGGAGTGGAAAATCTCCTAGAACAGCAAAAACTCCATTCCTTTTTCAGTCATAATAGCAAGCAGAAAGGCCTCAAGAACCAGATAATTGAAAGCGAACAAAGTATAGCTAAAGCAAACCCACTCGGGCAACACTTACCATAGTTGCTTGGAATTAGTCCAGTCCTGCCTTTGGAGGTACCTTTCCACCAATTCGTATCACTCTGGTAAAAGAAGAGTTAAACTAAGTGATACCAAATCCAGTTTGTATTCAATCACTTTTAAAACCTTTTGGCTCACAGGGTGTACCTGTTCTACAAAATGTCCATCCGCCCTACCCACACTGATCAAGCTTCCTCACGCCCCAGCTACGCTGTTCATTTCTCTTATCATTAAGTTGCAAATACACATGCATCTGCCTACAACAACTCAAATACACTTCATCATAGAGCCTCAACACCCAAACAAATCAGAGATAATATGAAAGAGAAGGAAAAAAATTACATTAGTTTAGACTAGCTATATGATTTTTTTTGTCTAGAGTTTCATTTCTCTTAGCTTCAAGATATTTTTTTGGAGGGGGTGGGGGGTGGTTCTAAAGACTTCTTTCTTTTACCTTAATTTTGTGAGTAACTTTTTATTATAGAAAAGTTCAAACCTATACATAAGTAGAAAGGACAATACAATGAACTTACATATACTCATTTCTCAACTGCATGAACCATCTACTCATGGCCGATATTGTTTCTTACACGCCTCCACAACCTCCCTCCACTCCTGGATTATTTTGAAATAAATTCTAGACATCATATTATTTCATCTGCAAATATTTCAGTACGTACCTCTGAAAGATAAGGACTTTTTCAAAGATAATTATAATATTATCACAGCTTAAAACTTTTTTATCAGTAATTCCTTAATATCATCAAATACCTAGATTAATAGTCGAATTCCCCAATTGCTCTATAATTTGAGATCCAAATAAGGACCACACAATATGACTGATTGATTTGTCTCTTAAGTTTCTTTTAACCTATAGGTTCTCCCTCCATTCTTTTTTTACCTCTTACAATGTATTTGTTGAAGAAACCAATTTGTTAGTTCTGTAGAGTTTCAAACACTATAGATTTTGCCTGTTGCATCACTGTGATATAATTAAACATGTTCCTCTGTTCCCTGTATTGCCTATAAATTATTTGTTAGTTCTAGAGCCTTAATTAGATTCAGCTTCAAATTTTTTGGCAAGGCTATTTCATAGGTAGTTTTGACTTCTCCCACTGGGAAACACATAATGTCTGGTTGGCATCTTTTTGTAATGTTAGTAGCCACTGATGATCATTGTCTCGATTCATCATTTTGTAGGGGCTGCAAAATGGTGACTTTCTAATTCTATCATTCCTTCTTCATCTAAATAACTAGAATATCTCTTTAAAGAGAAACTTTCCCTCATCAACTGTAAGGTTACCCAGAGATGAAGTTCATAGAGAAAAGGCAGAAAAAATGTTGATTCTTTTCCTTAACAGTTGTCAGAATGAAAAGTCGGTTCCCTAGCATCCTCTCATGCTAACCAATCATGTTTGCTTGTTTTGAAGTAACATTAGAAACTCATAAAATTTAAACATATTTAATGTGTTTCAATCCTTGGGAGTTGGTGTCCTAACTGATACTCAAATTGTCACATCTTTGGCCAGGGGGAGCCTCTTCAAGTTAGTTCTCGAGTCCTTTCTACATGATCCTAGTAGTCTTTGGGAACTTCTTTGTTTCCTAATAACAAGATGTTCTGGGTTTAACATGTACATCTGTTGCCCCAGAGCTGGGACCAACCATTTCTCAAAAGACCGAAACAACATTTTATTATCGGGTTGGTCACTTTTTCTAGGCTCTGTCAAAAAGCAAAGCAGGGAATATTTTTGTTTTGTTTTATTTTAGATAAAATACAACATGATCCTTCAAATTCAAATGAAAGACAATGTAGTGTTTACTTAACATCATCCATCTGTATATCCTTTCTGCCATGCTGAAAATCCCAGTTATCAACATCGCAGACCTAATAATGACTCATTTGCTCTAAACCACAATACACATGCAACAATCTTAGAATTAGCAATACCAACACTTCTCCCACAAGACCATGATTTAAAGCAGTTTATTATTATTATTATTATTACTATTGGCATTTCTTTTCATCCTTCATATATATTCTACTAGAGATGTTCAAATTGCTGAGTTTTAAAGACACTTGGAATACTTCCTCTCTCCTCTCTGTGTGGTTGTGCCAATTAACCAGAATACAATTAAGTTAATTGAATTCATTCTAGTTTTAATTTTTAGGGATTGCTTTTTACTATGTAATTTTATAACTATGTAAAAGTTTTTATAATACCAAAGTCGAATCTTCAAAACGAGGTAAAATTCTTTAAAAAGTCCATCTTCCATCTACGTTTATTCTACCCTACTTCCTCTTCTCCACATAGAGAAAACTAGTTTCACTCCACATAGAGTAAAACTAAATTTTATGACTCATCGTTAGACTTTTTATTTTAAATTGAGGAAAACAGGTATACGTATATCCTCTCACTTTTTCTTAGATAAGTGAGAGCATACTATCTACATTTTTTACCTTGCTCTTTTTCACTTAAATTATGCCATAATAGCATACAGAGATAGTCTTCATTCCCTTTCATGGCTGCATAATATTTCATTTGTGGACAGACCAAGGCTTATTCAACAATTGTTTTATTGATGGAAAAGGCTACTTTCAATCTTATGCTACTATAAATTGTGCTAAAATGGATAGACGTGTACATATGTATTTCTGTGCACATATACATTTAAATAGTTTACAATGTTATGGCTACATAAAACAGTCTTATATTAAATAACTTTAGTACATATGCAGTATTACAAAATGTTGGCTGGGCTTACCATGTCAGTAATGTAAATAATATCACCTTCTTCAAAGTACAATTCATCTGGCTAGAAGAAAAAAAAAAGGTTTGACTCCATATGATTTTTCATTAATTAGAATACAATGATTAATTATATAGATTCTAGATCCTAAAGTATCCTTATAACCAATGTGGTTTTTATGTACTTAAATCAGCCCATAAGCCATATAATAAAACATTATTGACAAATTAACTCATGAATAGAAGGCTGAATTTTTTAGATGATGAACTTAAAAGAATTATACATAAAACAAATAAGGAATCCCTCCACGCACACACATCTTATATTCTTCCATAAAAAAACAAGATATTTGATTTTTTTATATCAAAATAGAATATTAATAAAACTGCTTCCTTGTAGAAATTCCAAAACGTGATATATATTTTTTCATAAAAGGATAAATATCTAGAATTAAAACCATGAAAAACAGCTAGAAGCTTGGTTCTCTCATAAAGGAGCCCTCAATCCTTAAACACTTTAATATCAACTTGTGCTATACACTTATTTTGAGAAAACCATTATCCTAGCTTTTCATGTTCAGAAAGAATGAATATCTCATGTGTGAGAATAATTAATACATAATCCAACCATTAATAAGGCTAAAGGGTTAAAAGTTATGAAGCAATAACGCAGCCAGTCCAAAGACCACAAGCAGCCCTAAGGGGTTAGCTAATTACACAGACCATATGTGCTCTGGCCTGCACCAATCAAATGTCCTACAAACCCTCTGAATAAAGCCAGGCACTTTAATTACGTATCTTTTTCCCATCAGTAGATAACACTTACCATGACTTTCTAAGTAAACAGGATGATGACTATTGAGAGCAAATTTCAGATATTGGGAAATGTTTACATCATCATGTTGAATGAAAAATGTAGGGCACAAATTTCACATAGGATAAGATCACAATTATGCATGATACGTACATAGAAAATTCTCCAAACTTCCTATCACGAGCATGTATTACTTCCATAATTTTGTCAGGGAAAATACCTTTAAAAGAAAGCCTTTTATATTTCTGATTATAGTCACTATTCCATACAAGTAAAAATTATGCTAATGAAACAAATTATTTCATCCACTCATTTTTTCCAGTTATTTACCTCCTCTCACTAGCAGACTAGGACAGTAAACATGACTCTGAGTTAGTAATTTATTTAGGTTCAAAGTTGATCTATATTATTATTATAACTATTGCCCCCAGATCTAAATGAAGACTATGTCAACTATAACGTGCTTTAAGCAACCCAATACATGAATATTTAGATGCAATATACATTTGAATATAAAAATGAGCAAATGATGATTAATGATACCCCCCCAAAATGGCTAAACTCTTTTAAAAGGCATTCCTGCAGCATTTGTTGCATTTACACATTCATTTACAGAGACAGCACAAGCTACGCAAAATTAAACTTATTAGACCTGATGATATACATTTTAACATTATTTGAAATAAGTTTTTATTTTTATTATTTGAATTTTAAAAAAAAATTAAAGACCTCTAAGATTTTCTCAAATTTGTCTCTAAAATGTTCTGATGATGGATGACCAATATTACTACCAATATGTTATGAAGACAGAAAGTGACTGGGAAACAAACTAGTTCCTTTAGTATTTCCTTGCTGCAAACTAGATCACTCTCAGAGAAGCCAGAAAGAAGACTCACTCCCTACCACGGCATCCCAGCTGGACGCAGCAGCCATGCCCCATATCAGTAAGGGTGGCCTTCGCTGGCAATCTGAACACCATTTGACTATCTCTCCTTTAGATAACATGAAGGCATGGGAAGGAAGAATGAAAGAAGTAAGATGATGTAATGAAAATAGGACATATGTGAACTGCAGCATTTCCTGGAGTGTTGAGTTCAATACCTTGAAGAGATCTGTCCTGTCTTAGAGCTGTCCCGGGCCATTCTTACTGGGTACGTTTCCAAAAGCTAATCTTGCCCAGTGAATCCTCCTCAATCAGTGCTTTTAGAGAAGTTAAGGAGTTATCTCACCCTATGGTTTTAGCCTCTTTCTAAAACCATAAAAGTCAAGTCTCTCTAAATTTCCACATTTAGTAAGAATCACTCACCCTTGAAACAAAAAGACAGGTTACAACAAAGTACCAAACAAATACCTTCTAAAAATCAAGTGCACGCACACAAAATCCTGATAACTAGTCTTCTTAATAAAGTCAGGGGGAATAGGCAGTAACTGCTTAATGGGTCCGGGGTTTTATTTGGGGGTGATGAAACGTTTTGGAAGTAGACAGACGTAGTACTTATGCCACTTAGTGAATGCACTAAATGCCACTGAACTGTTCACTTTAAAATGTTTCATTTTATGTTATGTGAATTTTACCTCAATTTAAAAAATGTAATAAAGCCCAAAACAGGTAAAACTTTTAATATCTTTAAGCAATTGCTTAATGTCTGTAAGCAATTCTTGCTCGTGGTTTGGTAAAGTACATCATTTGGAAGATGCCACTAAGTCCAGTTACTTCACTACCTCTCACTGCTGTTTCAGTTTTTAAATTAATAGCTGCTGTTCAATAACAGTGTCGGCCACAAGCCTGCCCTTAGGTCAGACTTGCTATTCAAAAGAGACAACAGCAACAGGAACTCGATTTCAGTCAGGTATATAGAAAAAATTAGCCGGGCATGGTGGCGCACACCTGAGGTCCCGGCTACTCGGGAGGCTGAGGCAGAAGGATTGCTTGAGCCCAGGAGTTTGAGGTTGCTGTGAGCTAGGCTGATGCCACGGCACTCTAGCCCAGGCAACAGAGCAAGACTCTGTCTCAAAAACAAAGGGTTATTTATTCATCCCGAGGAATTACAGTGCATGGTTTATTCTCTTTTAATTCATAGCTCCCAGATGCACAGTGCTACTACCTATAAAATAAAAGAAACTAGGGGTGCTTTTCCTAACCTAGCTAAGTAGGTAGCCTATTAAATTCTTCAGACTACTGGTGGCAGTACAGACAACAAGGCAATGGCATGATTTTAAAAACAGATTTTTATCTATAATATTCACATTTTCCATTAAGAAACCACTAGCAAGACACTTGATGTAAATTGTTCGATGAGGATCTACTTTTAAATTCCTGGCATCGAATTCACGGAACAGAAATGGAAAAATAGTGACACCACGAAGTAAGCACTTTTCTGTTTCCAGTGTGTTCTTTGGTTTTGAACCACATTGCTCCTTTCCTGTCTCCTTGAAGAACCACAAGATATCAGATCAAGTACGCTGCTGTCCACTGGGATGTTCCAGCAGTGAGCACAAATCTAGTGTCATATATTCCCATTCCCATTCCATATATTCTTGGTAACATGTAATTCTGAGGGCATTAATTTTGTTAGTTTATGCAAATGTATATTTTATGAAAAGTTTAGAAAAATTGTGATAGACTTTTGAAAGTTTTTAGATTTGTCAACCTGGAGCCCCAAAAAATTAATAAAAAGAAAAAACAAATTCTCCGTAGATGTTTTTATTTAATACTTTGTAGTATTTATTATGTGCCAGGCATTTACAAATAGTAACTAATTTAATCGTCACCAACAACAGTATGAAGTGGGTGCTATCCATATGGTCACGTTATGGACAAGAAACTTGTCCAAGACCACAGAGCAGGTATGTGGTAGAGCCTGGACTCGAACGATGAGTGAGATTACAATGCTCTTAACCATGACCTGCTTTCTCTCATACAGAAGCATCACGCTGGCCATTACTGGTTGTCATGGTGTCATGACCAAGTTAAAAGCCAGTGGACCTGGAAAATATGTCACTCCCCCTCCCCACACCCCACCTTCATAATATGGTACCAAAAAACCAAGAGCAGCACCTTTCACTTGCAAGGCATACTTGACCTCATCTGGTCCTCTCAACGGCCCACTCGGCAGGGCTGGGTCAGGGGTATAATCTCTATTTCACAACCAAGCTCAGACAGGCTAAAGAATTTAGCACAAAACACAGAATGAGTGGCAGGGCTGGGCTGCTACCTCAGCTTTTGGAGTCTCATTCTGGAGCTCGTTCCTCCAGGCAAAGTGCTATAAACCTAGGGCAGCCCAGCAAACTTTACATGACAGGGCAGGACCCTGCTGGTTTCCCTTCAGAATCAACACACCTCCACCACACAGCAAATGCTGCTCTCTCCCCTCAGTGTCCTGCGTGTTTACACTGGTCTAACCAGTCCAGACAGTTCACTCTGTGACACTTTATTGGATTAAGGGTTGGGGGAGAATAAAGAATCAAACAGGGCTGGGTGGTGCCAAGACTACCTTGCCTATAAGCAAGACAGATGAGAAATGGGTTGGCAGGAAGACCCAGGAGCCACAAGTTGCCTAGTGTTCGACCTGTTCAGTGGATCACCAGGACTGGGTTGGGGTCTGCTGTCCCTAACTCCTAAGGGTGGAACAGTAGCTAAAAACTGGACCCAGGCCTCCTCGGAGTGCTGCACATGTCAGCATGTCCGTCAGAGTCCAACTCAGCCTTTCAATCTTGCCTGGTCCCAATCACTTTAAGGAGGCCAGGTCAGTTTGGGATACACAGTGGTGTATCCATCCCTCCAGAAAAGATGGCTAATGGTGGCAGGGCAGAAAGACCAAACTGAGCTTCCAGCATTGTCTAACAGAAACTCTCACTCAGAAAACGAACGTCAGAAGCTGGGTGGGGTGGCCACACCTGCAGGCCCAGCTACTCAGGAGTCTGAGAGGTGGGAGGATGGCTTGAGTCCAAGAATTCAAGGCCAGCCTGGGCAACATAGCAAGACCTTGTAAGAAAGGAAGGAAAGGAAGGGAAGGAAAGGAAAGGAAGGAAAGGAAAGAAAGAAATGAATGTAAGACTAACCTAGTTCTGGGATAGCATCTAAAACTTAACAATGGGTACAGCATGAGCACTGAACCCATCAGGAAAGACTGTGGGAGCCAGAAGCTACCTGCTCTGCCAGAGGCTCCCCCTTTCACATCTGGATTGAGGGGAGGAGGAGAGGGGATAAACGTGGAGGCAACAGGGCTTGGGGTGTCATTACTGACCACTGCCTATGATCCTTGGGACCAAGGATATTAAAAATACAATAACATTTTAAATACAGAGTATTTTTTAAAACCTAACTAATTATGTGTGTTTTCTCATGTATATCCAATTCCAACTAAGATTAAAAAAAAAAAAAGCATTAGAGAAACTCCATCTTGAAGCAGAACTGTAGGTAAATTAACCAATACACAACCAATCAAAAATATTTATTAAATGTCTATTAACATAGCAACAACTACTCCTTCGATAGTAACATTACTCCTTAATAGCAACAGCAGCTTTACAAAATTAATCTTACTTAATTCTCACTAAAACTCCATGAGATTATTATTAGTCTCACTTAACATATGAGAACATTGAGACAGAGAAGTTCGATAATTTTCTCAAGGTCATATAGCTGCTAAAGAGGGAGAGCGAGGCAGGGCTCATGCCTGTAATCCTAGCACTCTGGGAGGCTGAGGCGGGAAGATCGCTTGAGCTCAGGAGTTCAAGACCAGCCTGAGCAAGAGCACAGTCCTGTCTCTACGAAAAATAGAAAAATCAGCTGGGTGTGGTGATGCTCGCCTATAGACTGGGAAGTCCAAGAAGGGAAGGAACACAGCACAGCGGGGCTGGGATGGGGCTGGATGGCAGAGGGCCACATCTGCAGTCAAATAAAAGTTTGAAGCAGGTGATGGAAGCAAAGAACATCAGTGTAGTGGTGAATACAGATGCAAGGGAGAAGCTGGAGTCTGTAGGCCAGACTGAGGAAAGGCACAAGGTCATGAGGAACCAAGGCGAGGAGGAGGTCAGTGGGAAAGGACAAAGGTGGCACCTAAGAGTACTAGAGGGAGAGAGGAGAAAGACGCAGGAGTCACCTTAAGTCTCAAAACTAAGTACACGCAGGTCCCATTCAAGAGTCAAGGAGGCAGGGAAAATAGTCTATTCACTGAGGGGCCAGGAGGGCGGTTGACCACCGCCTACCCTCCCCCACTCTCCCTCTCCGCAGGGGTCATGCAACCGAGGACACAACTGATGAGGACGATCAGAGGCATGTAATGATAGCCTGGTGTGAGCTGGAGTTAGAGAACTCCTGGCCCTCACACTTCCCTACTTGTTATGGGATTTTTGTGTCCCCTTCAAAATTCTTAGGCCGGAGTCCTAACTCCCAGTGCAGACTATCCCTGATTTATAATGGCTCAGCTTATAATTTTTTGACTTTATGATGGGTTTATCTGGGTATTAGAGGCATTTTTGACTTACAGTATTTTCACCTTACGATGGGTTTATCAGGACGTGACCCCATCGTAAGTGGAGGAGCATCTGTACTTCCAAATGTGACTGTATTTGGAGACGGGGCCTTTAAAGAGGTAATTAAGTTAAAATGAGGTGTTGAGGATAGGCCCCAATCCAAAGACTGGTGTCTTTGTAAGAAGAGGAAATTAGAACATAGGCGCACACAGAGGAATGATTATAAGAAGACACAGAGTGAAGATGGCCACTTATAAGCAAAGGAGAAAGGCCTTAGAAGAAACTAACCCTGCCAACACCTTGATCTAGGACTTATAGCCTCCAGAATTTTGAGAAAATAAATTTCTGTTGGTTAAGCCTCTCAGTCCGTGAAACTTGGTGATGGCAGCCCTAGCAAACTAACATATTACCCATTATCCATCCCAACAGGAGAGTTGTCAGTGGAACCTCTTGATGAGAGGAATAAAAAACCCACTATTCCTTTTTTGTTCCACATACAGTTGGCTTACAAAGTCTGAACAAGCGCACCCCACGTTAGCTCTATTAGCTGCCAACACTGACTGGCGTGCGCTATGGAGTAGGCCTAAAATATTCACCTCGCTGCATGCCCACAGCAAGGCTCCACTATGGAATGGTGAATCTTACACCCATTTTAAAGTGAGTAAATGACAGATCGGGATTTGAAGGCAGGCCCTGGGCTGGTGGCTGAATCAATGCTCAGTGCCATTCGTTCTGTGCTACCTTCTAAGATGCCTCTGACTCTGGGGAAAGCAGGGTCCAGGGCAAACCCGGATGAAGCCGGCAGCAAGTTGGCTGCCCGCAGAGGGAAGTCTCCAGTCTCTAGTGTGTGGGAGAGAGAAGTCAATGAAAGCAGGCTCCCCTTCCTGGTTTCCTCCTTTGCCTCCTAACCACCTGGACTCCCTGCTTCGCTGTCTAATCACTCCCATATCAAAACCCTCCAATCTCCTAGATGGCTTTCCACACCTCAGCTGGAGTGATTCTCCTAAAACTTTGCTATCTAATCACTCCTGTACTCAAAACCCTTCAATTACTTTCAATCTTACCCAGAGCAAAATTCAAGCGAGATCCACAAGGCCCCACCTGAGCTGCCCTCTGGCTCCACCCCAACACTCTGAGCTTGTCTCCTACCACCCTCTCCCTCGTTTGAGACTTTCCAAGCCACACTGTCCTCCCTGCTGTCTCTAGAATCCACCAAGACGCTGTTTGTGACAGAGTATGGGGACAGGACTCGGGCCTCATTTCTGACCAAGGGAGGCAACATGAACCAGCCTAATTAACTGTTCAAGAGCAGAAACAAATGACCTCCTAGGTCCTGGAATTCAGCACATACCCATATAAGGAGGGAGCTAATTGTCCCTTGACCACTGAAGCAAGATGCTGACACCAACTGGTAAGGAACCTGGCTGCAAAGAAACCAGACCTATCTGGATCTAACCACCTCAAGCCAAAACAGACCCCCATATTGACCTTACTCTGACTTTTCCCTTGTTATAATCTCATTTTAATGCTAAAAACCATGGCCAGGGGTAGAGATTTAAAATGCTAATGATACATGCAATTCATGAAGAAGCATGATCACCAAGTGCACAGCAGCCGATGGAACCCCACCTCTACATGTGATGACATCAAAGCTGACACCTGCCTCCCTCTTTACAACCCCATAAAAGTTTCCCAGCCCTTTGTTCAGAGAGCCAGTCTGGCTGCCCACCTTAACCAGCACTGTCTCCCTTTTGTTTAAGCGAAAGCCCCAGTAAAGCCCTGTCTACCTAAATCTTTCTGGTTTTATGCCAATTTCTGTTGACTTGGGGACCAAGAACTCGAAGTCCAATATCACTCGCGCTTGCTGTTCCCTCTGCTCCCTCATTTCCTCTAGGTCTCTCCTCAAATGTCACCTTTGTAGAAAGGCCATCCCTGAACTTCCTATGGGAAAAAATAACACTCTTCCCACCATTAACCTCTTTTCGCCTCACTGTCCTTATTTTGCTCCATAGCACTCAGCCCTGACAGTCACATCCATTTTTCTGCCACTGCCTGTCTCTCTCCTCTGGGATGCAAGCTCCATGAGACTGTTCTTTCTGTTGTCACCGCACCATCCCCAAGGCCTGGCCCAGTCTCTGGCGTGTAACAGGAGCTTGATAAGCCATGGATGGATGGGTGGATTTATGGATGGATACCAGAAACTGTAACAACGGAAAACAGGCACAGCAGAGACATAAACAATCGCTCTGGGAGGTCAGCAGAGGGCGCCGTATGAGGTAGCCTGAGGTAAAGGGTCAAAGAGAGAATGAGAGGTTACCATGAGATTCAGAGGAAGAATGACTAAGAGTCCTTGTGCTTTATATGCAAGACTCTTAGTGATTTTACAGCAGGTGGTGGCACCACATAAGGAGAAGCTATGCGAGATGACAACGTGACCTCGGGACTGGAAGGACATGCAAATTAACCCAGGGGCTTAGCTTGCACACCTCTGGACTGCAGTGGGAAGTGACCCACACTCATTCCTGTGAGCTACCTAGGTCTGTCAAAGAAAACGCAGACCATTCCAGCCAGAGGAAGTGTCTAAATGAAATCACCTTAGGTTTTTATGTCAATTTTAAAGTTAAAAACTGAATACTTACCGTTCTGGGTTCAAATGTATACAGAGCTCTGAAGACTTTAACTTGCCCTAAAAAAGGACAAAAAAAAACCTGATCAATTCTTTCATTTCTGAATCTGCTGTCAATAGAATTTCCACTATATCCTTCAGAATTTCTTCATTAAAAGCCCATGTGAGAAAGATATTTCAATTTAAGTACCTTTTCCACCCAGGAGTCATTTTTAAAATATTTGTTCAATGAACACAAGAATAAACAAAACATACACCCCTGAAAGATGACTTTGCCTCCTCCTAACAGTAGGAGCTGCATGATTATTTGTACTTAGGTTCTGTCTTTTTTTTTAATTTCACATAAAATTTTTTTTCATGAAAAATACTAGAAATGATGTTAAAAGACAGCTGACAAACTTGGGCAAAATACAGATATTTGCAATATATATCACAACAAAGGGTTAATATAACTTAGGTTCTGTCTTTTATAGAGTCCTTCCAACACTAAGATCTAAGTGTAAAAGTACAAAGGTAAGCATCTTAACATGAAGAAATAATATGAAAATTTGCACTGGTTTAACATTCTCAAATCAATGGGTTATAATTTTATATTTTGCAAAAGAAAAGAAAATACCATGGAGGGGGGAAAAAAAGGACCTGTTAGAGAAACCTGTGATTTTCTTAAGTCCCAAAACAGAGAAGAGGGTGCAGTGACTGAGCAACCAGGTCACAGTCCTGAGCTGCTGCCAATGTCTCTCTTTACACGCCCTTCTGCTGCATTTCCGTGACACTCTGGATTATAATCACTGATTGGCTGGCCTGTCTCATGTGAGCGCAGGAACTCTTACTTGTTCAATTTCCCTGCACCTACTTGGTATACAATATGAACTTAATAAATGTTTGCTAAATGAATATAGTCATCCCTCAGTATTCTCAGGGGATTGGTTCCAGGACCCCTTTGGATATCAAAATCCATCAATGCTCAAGTCCCTGATATAAAAGGGCATAGTGTTTGCATATAACCTACACACATCCTTCCACATACCTGAAATTATCTCTAGATTACCTATAATACCTAGTACAATACAAATGCTAAGTAGTTGTTATACTATGTTTTTTGTTTGTATTATTTTTTATTGTCGTAATGTTATTTTTATTGTGTTTTTTCCCAAATAATTTTGATCCCCAGTTGGTTAAATCCACAGATACAGAACCCACAGATACAGAAGGCCAACTGTGCACAAGTAAAAGAACAAACTCAAACAGTGTAGGAAAAAGGCTACAAATGGCAAAAAAGGGGAGGATCTTTTATGAAATAAATAGATTTAGAAAGGATTATCAAAATAGAAGGACTATCTCCTTTAAGAGGTGACTTCAGTTTCAGCACTGGAAAAACCTTTATAGACGACCATCAGGAAAAAAGCATCACTCAGAACAGTGGTTTCCAAGGTGGGAGACAGGAAGACTCCTTCAGAGATTATTTACATTTGTATCATATTCTTTTCCATTCCTACTGGAACATATTTTATAATATAATGGCACAAAATAATACATATACAACTTATAAATTCATATATATTTATTGGGAATGAGTACTCAAAAAACTTTTGCTGACAGACTGTATGTATTATGAAGTCAGGTACTTTTGTTGTTTTATGAATGAGATATCTGAGTGCCTAGCACATTGCCTGGCTTACAGGAGGTACTCAATAATTATTTGTTGAATGCTGAAAAATGGATAAATAAAGACGTGAATGGAAAAAAGTCTGAAACCAAAAAGTTATTTCAGAACAGCACTAACCAATATGGAAAAGTTTTAGAGGTTTAGAATAGCACTGCATGCAATGATGGGAAGAGTCTACATGTGATGGTAGTCACGTGTGGCTACCGAGCACATGAAATGTAGTTCATGTGACTGAGGAACTGATTTTAATATTATTTAACACTAATTAAGTTAAATTGTCACACATGGGCATAGTGAAGGATGCAGGTTTAGAACATCAGAAAATGTGAAATGACTTCATGTCCATTAAGAGAGGTCTATGTAAATCAACTCTGATTCATCCACACGATAGAGTCATTTTTAAAAGAATGCTACACATCATCCACAACAACCATGCTATGGAAATAACTTAAGTATCCATCTATGGAAGAATGGAGAAAGAAAATGTGGTAAATATACACAATGGAATAATATTCAGCTTTAAAAAGGAGGAAATTCTGTCATTTTGGAAAATATGAATGAACCTGGCTGGAGGGCACCGTGTTAAGTGAAATAAGCCAGGCACAGAGAGACAAACACCACAGATCTCACTCATAGGTGGAATCTAAAAATGTTGAACTCACAGAAACAGAGTAAAATGGTGGTTATCAGAGTCTGGAAATGGAGGCATTGATGAATTATTGGTCAAAGGACACAAAATTTCAGTTAGATAGGGGAATAAGCCCCTCAAGAGATCTACTATACATCATGGTGACTACAGTTAATAACAATATACTATATATACTTGAAAGTTGCTAAGAGAATAGATTTTAAGTGTTTTCACCACAGAAAAAAGTACATGAGGTAATGCATATGTTAACTAGCTTGATTTAGCCATTCCACAATGTATACATATCAAAACATCACGTGGTATATCATAAATATATACAATTTTTACTTGTCAATTACAAAAAAAAAAAAAAAAAAAAAACGCTGCAGACAGAGCCACAGACACTGACAGGTAGAAAACACTCTACACAAAAAAGCAGGTTGTAGAGCAGTAGGCCAAGTACCAGCCTGTAGATGTTAACAACACACACACAGACATACACACTCATACCCTTGAATGACAGCACCATTTGTGGGGGGTCCATCACACTCCACTTTACATTTATTGTTTACACTCATTACACTGAGTGCGCATTACTGTTATCATCAATGAAAATAGTAACGATATGATTTAGGGCAGGGAAGAGGAATCATTCTCTTTCTTCTAAATATCTTAATATAGAAGAGCACCTCGGATACCCCGTGACTTAGTGTGTCTACAAGAAAACACTCTTTTTGCCATCAGAATTCTAGTGCCACATTGCTCCTGCTCTACTAGGGGAGGTTAATACACAGAAGCAAAAGTGAAAACTTTTTTTGTTTGGAGTTTTTTTTTTACCCACACTCACACACCCTCGGAAGAAAGGAAACACCAAGTGGGAGGAGGAGCTGCCAGGAGAAAAGTATTTTCTGCTGACTTGATTGTCTCTCTGAGAGGGGAGATCAGTTATCTTGATTACTTTGAACTTTGCAAAGAGAAGTTACACAAGGAAGCAGTCCACTTGTGACCAAAATCAATGACAGAACATTCTTGTTCCTTTGAGGGAAGGCAGCAACGAAATGTGTTATGGCTAATTTTGGAAACAAGATCTAATGCCAACTTAACAGGCTTAGGTAAAATTCAACAAAAATTAAAGAACCTAAAAACAAATACATGGAGTGTGATTAAACCACTGATTTTCATAATGTTATCTTTTGTGATCAGCTTACTTACAATGTTCCCAACTGAAAGGAAGTGGGCAATTTATTTGCATTTTGATTTATACTAAACATTGAACACCAGGCAACTCCTTAGGCTATTACGGAAAGGAACATTCTATCTGTTGTAGAAAACCCTTTCATATGCACGATCTCATTTATTGCTTAACATTGGGACATTAGCCTCTTGCGGATCCCTTTTGATTCACACATTATATAAGTTCTGGGACTTAATTTATTCCATTCTCAAAATTGGGTCAAGTAGAAACAAAAGAATACAATAGAAACTACGACAGACTGTGAAAGAAACAGATGACTTTCGTGATTATGGTTTAACAACCCTAGATATTCTCTCACGAGAACAATAATTAATAATAATTCACTGATCACTTTTACATCACATTTAATTCCATTTTGAGCAATGCTCTATAGGTCTATAGGTTTAGTGAGTACTGAGGGGAAGAAATCAGGGAATTCTGGGTTTCTACAGGGTGTCCCAAAAGTCACCATACCTGGGGAAAATGGGAAATTGTAGCTAAATGTACCTTTATTTACAAAATATTCATTATAAGATTTTACAAAATTTTTCCTTTGTATGGAGACTTTTGGGACACCCTGTATATTCTCTTCCTTACAGACATCTAAAAAACAGTAAACATCTTAATAGACCATTAAGAGTAGGCACTGATCAATTCCAAATTTATTTGTTCTTTATACATGCAAGGAGACTAAATTAGATGTCTTCTTTGAGCTTCCTTGAGTTTGATCATTTTCTCATCAAAGTCTGGTTACATATAGCAAAGAGATAAAGTAGAGCTGAGAAGACTACTACATGAGTGAGCCTGGAATTCACCTGAACTGAGGCTGAAAAGAGACCCAATCTTTTGTCTGATGCTTTAGGTGAATCTTGCAAGAACCAGCATGTGGACAGCATTCAGGATTTGAGCAGGGCTGTTCTCCTTATATAAGCAAGATAAGCAAATTCTTATTAAAGCAGCAGCAGCAGCAGCAGCAGCAACAGACGCCCGCTGGCTCTCACTTCCCTGGCTCCTCACCTTGCCAGGCATGCCCTTCCCTTCTCTCTCCAACCCCACCGTCCCCCTATGGAGAAGGAGTGAGTCCACTTAGCCATCAGCCACACACTATATTTTCCTCTGGAATTAGACTGACCCCAGACTTCTAATAAAGGAACCCTTGTCTACCGCGGTGGAGGCATGCCATGGTTGTAAAGGGAGGGGTTCTGAAACAGGGTCTTTTAAGGCAAAAGGTAAGAGAAATTTCTGCTTCTGAGGTATGCAAACATAACACGTATCAGTGCACCTTTGAGGCCCTGGAACACCACTTAGAAGGGCTTGGAGCTTACAAATTCAAACATAGAATTTCTAACCTATTTTATTCCCTGTTGGTGAAGAGGTGGAGAAGAAGCTTCTAGAGCAGCAGTCCCCAACCTTTTTGGCACCAGGGACCAGTTTCGTGGAAGACGATTTTTCCACAGACCGGGCAGGGGGGATGGTTTCGGGATGATTCAAGCGCATTACATTTATTCTGCAGTCAAACTGATCTGCTAATGATAATCTGATAATCTGTAGCCGCTCCCCAGCACTAGCATCACCACCTCAGCTCCACCTCAGATCATCAGGCATTCGATTCTCGTAAGGAGCCCGCAACCCAGATCCCCCGCATGCGCAGTTTACAGTAGGGTTCACGCTCCTATGAGAATCTAATGCAACCCCTGATCAGACAGGAGGCAGAGCTTAGGCGGTGATGCCAGTGATGGGGAGCGGCTGTAAATACAGATTAAGCTTCACTTGCGCCCCCCGCAAACCTCCTGCTGTGTGGCTGGGGGGTGGGGAGCACAGTTCTGGAGAAAACCAGCATTAAAAAGGGACTGCTCACTATAAGGGACAGACATACCATAAATAACAAGAAGAATGACCATTCAAAATATCAGACCTTAGCTACCTGTAGAAGATGGACTATTTCCTTTATCTTCTGTTTAAGAATGCTGGGAAGAGCCGGCTTGCATTTAAAATGGCTGTGATAATTGCTACATAACCACTATGATGGCAACAATGAAAAATACTGACAATGAGATAAACTGTATCACATTCAGACAATGGAATATTATTCTGCACTAAAAAGAAACGCCCTATCAAGCCATGAAAAGACATGGAGGAACCTTAAATGCATATTACTAAGTGAAAGAAGCCAGTCTGAAAAGGCTCCATACTGTATGATTCCAACTACGACATTCTAGAAAAGGCAATAAGATGGAGACAGTGAAAGATCAGTAGTTGTCAGGGGTTAGGAAGAGGGATGAATAGGTGGGGCACAGAGGATTTTTAGGGTGGTGCAACTACTCTGTATGATACTCTGATCGTGGATACATTTGTCCATGCCCATAGAAACTACAACAACAAGGCAAACCCTAATGTAAACCATGGACTCTGGATGATAACGATGTGTCAATGCAGGATCATTAATTCTAAAAACTGTATCACTCTGATGTTGATAATGAAGGAGGCCATGCATGCGGGGGGCAGGGGGATGTGGGAAATCCCTGTGCCTGCCACTCAATTTTGCTGTAAACCTAAAACTGCTCTGAAAAATAGCCTATTAACTTTTTAAAAAAAATACTGACAATGCTAAGTGTTAACAAAGACACAGAACAATTGGAATTTTCAGACACTGCTAGTGGAGTGTGAACTAACACAGCCATTATAGAAAATGGCTTGGCAGTAGCATTAATTCATTATTCACAAGTCTTAAGATGCCTTTGAGATCTCAAATTACATTTCTGGGAAAGGACATAATTAGAAAATCCTTCCCAGCATTTTTATGACCAAAATATTACATACAAAAATAACCCCTACCTAACTGTCTCACTATTCCCAAAGCACAGTGAGTCTCAACATTTTTGAACTGTGGGTCATGACTTATTAGTAAGTTGTGAAACTAATTTAATGGCTATTAAAAAAAATTAAGTAGAACAGAAAACTGTATTTAACAGAAGTAATTATGGTTTTGTGAAATTTTTATTTCATTGGGAATGAACAGGTAGACTGCCAAATATTTAAGAAAATTACTAAATACACATTTTTGGCATAATGCCAAATGGCCAGATATTAAAATCAATATTTGCCAAAGTTAAATGTGACCCTCACAGAATGAACTACTGGGATACAAGAATAGATATGAAATTTTATTTTAAAAATTAATTATGATTATAATCTCATTATTAAAATTCCAGTAGAACTCATTTTTAAAGTTTGATATAAAAGGGCAGGAACTAAAATTTTTGGCGCTGTCAACTGCAGCCTGATGCGACTTTTGCAAAAACGAAACAAATGCTCTCTCTGAAATGAGGTGTGTGAAAAAGCAAGACATTTTTGCACTAATTCTGCCAGGGTAGTTACTGCAGGTGGTGATGTTTCCAGCACATTAGTAAGCGCTCCTTCCTCCCTGACAGGAACCAACTGAGGTCAGGACTTGCCTTCTCTTCATCTCCTAGACTTGAAGAGTTGCTTAATGATGAGGATGCAATTTTGCTGAAGGTAATTCCACAAAGAATACAATGGTTTCTACAGAATTATTAATGATTGCACTCTCTCAACATTAATTCTCAATCTATACCTCTAATGTTTTACTCTTTATATAATACTTTTTGGACTTAAAATTAACAGCCTTACAAGCATCATTAATTATTACAACAGTTTGCTCTTCTAATAGTAAATATACATTTATACTTTCAACTGACAGAGAGAATATGGACATATAAAGCACACATTCAGAGTAAGTTACATTACATAGATCCACATGGCATGCCTTGTTTGCATTGCCGGTACTGCTACAACGATTAGGCAGGAGGGTTACCTGTGCAGTCTAAAATCCTTGCTCAAGCAGAAGTCTTGGCGGGCCGGAAAAGATACTGAAGTAGGCATTCCACCATTTGGCCAGCCAGCCAAAGCTGAATGACAGATTTTGGAAGAAATATGAGGCTAAGGTGAACTTCTGTCAAAAAAGGTTTGGAAGCCACTGCTCCAGACTATCTGATCAAATTAGGAATTTGCTACAAGACTCTACAAACAATGGGTAATATTTCCTCTACTTTGTGAATTTTAAAATTCAGCCAGTATATAAAAACAATATTCTCTCATCTCCCCCAAAAGGAGATAGCTATAATCAATCTCAGAGCTCTCAAAAAGAAGAGGAAGAGAATTACTTGATCAAAAGAGAATTGTAAAAAACAAGAATTTACTATATACATATAGTTTTTTCTTATTTGTCTAACAACATACAGGGAGAATTAATCTTCTCAATTTATACCCTGTGGGATAAAAAAAAAAAACAGTGTCACCACCTCTGAATATTCTCAGGGCAAGTAAAAATATCAATGTTATTTCTACGAAGTATATTTAAATTATTCTATTAAGCATTCATGATGAAACAGGATGTTTTCTACTCAAAAACAAAACAGACAGTATCCAAGAGTCAAGGCCATCGTTTTCGATTCCTAGGGTGATAGGAAACAGCTGTGCTCAGTGGGGCCAACACGGGGTCCCCTGGGCTTTGTGGATTCCAAAGCCTATAAATGAGGTGATTAGCTCAGAACAGCCTTCTTGGCCCAGCTCTCTATTGGTACCAGTCCACAAAAGCCCACTGCTCTTGAAAATAAAAATAGAGGCTATAATCCTTGGAAAGAAAAACATACTGTGAGCATAACAATGTCCAAGAGTTTTTGATGTAAGGAATAAATTTCTTCCCTCATGCTTATATTCTCAGATTAATGAAATCAAATTCAGTCAGTTCTATTTGGACATATGCCTTTAAAGGACATAACTAGTAGAAAAGACTATGAACATGACATTTTCATCCCTCTTTCTTCCACCATCATCTCTTGCCTGCCACTTCCTCTACCCAGTCCAAAAAAGAAAAAGAAAAAAAAAAACCTTAAAGAATTTGAAACGTGTCTTGATTTCAGCTGCAGAAATGGCAGACTTGTTAAAAACAGTAGCCAGTGTGTTTTCTGACAAGAGGGTTCTGTTTATTAACAGTGTGCCTTTCTAATCCATTTTTTCCTTTGCTTATACTTTTCAGTGCCTTTTAGCAACTTGGATACTTTTACATCTTGAGGGACCAGACCCACTGGTTAATTCATTTCTCCTTCGCCACATAACATAAAAATCCCAAATAGCAGGGTTCAAAATTTCAAATGACAAGCTCTTTGCAACTGTGTCTTGACTGGGAGCAATGGTCCCTAGAAAACCCTTTATCCCAGGACAAACTGCTTACAAAGTTAATGTGAGGAAACCTTGGGAAAGAATGGAAGAAATTGAAATTTAAAAAAGAAAAAAAGGCTACACTGGTGATGCCACCTTCTGCAAAAGCCAAGATCAGTCCAAGGGCTGACCCATGACAGCAACCCCTGTTTTTGCTGTGAACCCTGAGCTAAGAATGGTTTTACATTTTTAAACAGATGGGAAGAAAATGAAACAAAAACAGTATTTCATGACATGTGAAAATGATCTGAAACTCAAATTGCGATATCTAGGAATAAAGTTTTATTGGAACACAGCCATTCACTTGCTTTTTGTCTGTGGCTGCTTTCACAATATACAATGGCAGAGTTGAGTAGTGTAATACAGACCATTATGTGACCCACAAAGGCTAAAATATTTACTATCTGGCTCTTTACAGATAATATTTAACCCCCTTCTCCTACAGTCCCCTTTTCCCGTAAGTAAGAAGTTAGACAAAAGGAGCATATGCCACAGCGTGAAAAGCTGTGGCTCCAAATCTGCACTGAACCCAAAACCAATCTGGGTCTTGGCCTCCTCCTATATAAAATGATTGGTTGGGCAAATGACTCCATATACCCAAGATTAGAGAGGAAATTCCCTAACACTAAAATCTTTAATCTGAAACTAAATTACCCTTCTAGAAAAAAAATTGCCCTTCTAAGCTCACATTTATTGTACACTTACCATGGGCTAGACACCATGCAAAACACTAACTTGGAGCAATTTATTTAATCTTCAAAACAATCCCATGATGTAAATACTCTATTAACCCCATTTTACAGCTCAGAAAACTGAGGTTAGAACATATAAGTAGCTAGTCCAGGTCCACACAGCTAGGGGGCAGTAGCAAAGAGGCTTAAATCCAAGCCATCTGGCTCCAGAGCCTGTGCTCTGAACACTGCTCAGAGAGATCTGAGATTTTAATGTTGGCACTCAGGGAATAAATGACATTCAACAAATTAATATTTGTAAAATCTTGAGTGCAGTTCCTGATACATTGTATGTGCCCATAAATGTTAGTTATTATTAATTACTGCACCTTTTAACCTTATTCTGGGGCTCATTCCTTGTGTCTGTCCTCCCTGAGAGTATTATCAAAATCCTAGTCCTGTATATTATGAATTTATCATTTACAATATCCCAGCAAGAGATATCCTAATGCTTCTGTTAAACAAAGCATAGCATCTAACATTATGTCCCCTAAGAGTTATTAAAGAATTAAATGTAAATTTAAAATTGTCAGTTTTAAAGCCTATGTCTATGAATATAGAATTACTTACAGAAAAAAAAAAGAAATGCATAAATGTGTAAATGTATACATATGTTGGAATACAGGTTACCATAATACATTAAAAAAGTTTATTGTTTCCCTTAAAAATTAGCTTTCGGGGATATACTTATGTTTTGTTGTTATGTAAAAAACCCTGGTAGTAATATTATACATGCAATCAGCTATGTAAAACAAAAAATATGCATAGAAGAAAAACTGGAAAGAAACAACACCAAAATGTTCTGTTATCTCTGGGTAGTAGAACTATGAGTCATATTTATTTTCTTCTTTATTTTCTAAATTGTCTACGATGGATAGATGGATAGAATTCCATGCACAACCAGGAAAATACGTTCTCTTTTGATGCCCTATGGGAAAATAACCTACAAGTAACTTGTATTTTTATTTATCAGCAAAGTATTTATTAACATGAGTTCTCCTTTGTTTCCTTTTTCTCCCTGACCTTGCCAGGAAAAAAACTGGTGGAGAATTAAGCAACTACAATGCCAAGTACACCCACAAAACTGAGAAGACAGGGACATGCAAGGCAACACAGTGAGCAGACTCCCAGAGTCAGTGCAGGCTGTCATAAGGGGTGACATCTACTTTGATTCTGGAAAGATAATAGTAGTTACTGAAGCAAAGAGGGGCAGCGGGGGCGGGGGGAGTTCCAGAATAAAGAGCAGCACAGACACACAGCGGCTAGAGGTAGCAAGCGTGGCTAGGAACGTGCCCAAAGCCTGGGGTAGAAAATGGTGTGAGGTTAGGCTGGGGGCCTAAGCATATGCTAGGGTTTCTCAAACTCTTTTGGGACCCACAGGAAGAAATATACTTCACGTCAGAACCTAGGACGGACACACACACATGCACGCATGCACGCACACACACACACACACACACACACACACTCGTAAAACTTCAAAAAGGTTTTACAAAAAATTCTTATCCTTACTCTGAATGATTCACTCTGATATCCGTTTGTTTTTATTCTATTTTCTTTCTTTCAGGATGCTAGTCACACCAGGTCAGAGCATTTAGTATATATGAATGTGTATAACAGTGTTTACAGACTAAATGGAAAATTTCCAGATTTAGATATCTGGTACTATTAGCAACAACATGCTCTCAGCATGTATTAAAAATGGCCTAGTCTTAGCCCTCTATAAAGACATGTCCTAGCAAGACAACATTATGATAAAAATGTCCTTTATTTATACCACAGCCCCTTTCAAACCTGGTAAAGAGACAAGGATATACACAGTATCTAAGAAAAAAAGAAAAGAGAATCACTAGAGACAGAACTGAGTTTAAGCCAGGTGCTCAATCAAAGCTGACTCGATAGATACACAGGGATCAAATCTGTAGCTGAGGGTATTTTACTATTTCTAGTTAACACGAGAACTCTGGTACAATAGTACAAACTCCAGACATGTGAGAAGGATTATAAGACACAAGAGGAAAAAGTAAAGACCAAAGAATCAGCAATATCTTTGAAAACTGAGCCCCTCTCCCTTCAAAAGACAAAAGGATTCAAATTTTCTTATGTAGTACACACAAGGACTCCACACAATCTCAAATTATAACAGAACCAAAAAGAGGAAAGTGAGTTCAGAGAAGCCATCTATAACAAACCAATGAGATGTCCAAAACATTTCATTTCTTCCAAGATCATCTGCTCACTGAGACAACAGCGTTTAAACTGGAAATTGTTTCCCTAAGTGCATCTTCATTCAAGGCCCAGCAGCACTACTTCAAAAGGTTTGCATATGTTCCTTTCATAAAAGTGGCAAGACTTGCCTAGTGGTCCTGGAAATGTTGCACATGACACCACTACCCGCCACTGTATTCCAGGGCCAGACTTGGCGTGTCATTGATGGCTCAGTCCTGGCAGTCCAGGTGGGGAGGTCCTTCTCCAGCTTGGCCTGGCCTGGAAAGTCGGGAATGTTTATGGAAAGGAGGGGCTAGACAGACCTTGGGAGGGTCTGGAAAGATCGAAGGAGTCCAAGTAATTCCCAAAAGGCCGGAGGATAATTTTAACTCAAATAAATGTCAAGGTGTCTTCCTAAACCAGTTCAGATCTTGGGAAGAGGAAGAGGGACTCAAGAAAACAGAGTCCTTTTGGATTTCCCCAGAGAATGACAAGGCCAGACAAATGAAAAGCTGTGGTTTTCTGGACGTGTATTTAAAATACGGTAAATTACAGGACCATTCCTGTGGAAATCCCTCTTTCTCTCAAGGCCTTGGTGGGGGCAGTAAGAGCTATGACGACACCCATAAAAGTCACGTACTGACCTCCAGCCCCTCCAAAACCCAAGGCCACACCCATCTCTGAGATTGCATGCACTCACGAAGTTTGTTGTTGTTTTTTTTTTTTTTTTAACTCTTTTTCACTGATGGAAACCCAGAAGGTCACTTTATCTTTTTATGAACATGGGGACATGGATAGGGAAAGGCAGGCAATGAAGACAGTAAAATTTGCCCTTAAACTTCGAGGAATGGCCTTGGTCCCCTCCCAACCCCTGAGGCTGCAGAGCTATTTGCTGTTTAAGATTTGGATGGGGTGACAGTGAAAATAACCTCTCTGCCCACAGGGACAGAAGAGGGAAGAGTCAGTGCTCTTTGGGGAAGTGGCTTGCCACCAATATGCAGCGGTCATCTAAATTGTAGGCTTTCAAATTAAACACCAGGAATCTGCTCTCCTCCTATGCCCCCTGTCCACACACGTAAGTAACCTGCTGTCTCGTTGCCATGTGTCCTAACAAATTGCCATTCTTTACCTTTGGTTTTAAAGATAGCTAGTGGAAAATTAACACTTGAGCATGATTTTTAACTATGAATAGAATGATTTTTGTTTGAATTCTAAAGCCACAGCAATAAAATTTATTCCTGTTAGTGTAATTCTATGTCCTTAAAATTGCCATTATATCAGAATCCCTATAAATACATAAATGTTATTTTCTTTAAAAAAAAAAAAAAAAGAGGTTTTTGGTTTCTGCCAATGTAACTGGCAGAGCGATGGGTGGACTGAAAACCAATCTCTTAGAAGACTCATCGTCCCTCTTCTAGAGAGAAGCACTGAAAACCCTCCTCCCTGGAATCAAATGTGAGAATTTCTATAAAGCAAGGCTGAACTTGAATCCATGGCTTAAAACTGTCACTTCCAAAAGAGATGGGGAAAAATAGGATGGAAAAAGAAAGGAGGTTTCTGAATGATATTTTGCACGGAAAATTAATTTCTAAAACCTAGTAGAAGACAGGTCTCAGATCTCAGGTCTACAGAGTTGAGTTATAATCAACTAATTATAATTATTGAGTTATAATCAACTTTACATTTTCCAAACATAAAAGTCCTCACTGTCTCCATGGCCATTCGTGAATGACCACATTTTGGTCCCTGCAAGAGTCTCACTGGAATCTGTGCATATAGAGCCCCAAACACATCCCTGCAGGGCTATCCCAGTGTTCTCTTTCTCTAGACGGCTGCAAAACAAAACAAAAACAAAACAACAAAAAAAATGCTGCGTTACGTAGCCAAAGCCTAAGTGAAATCATATCAGACCTAATTATTAATACATTATGCCCCCTCCTTAATCCTCATCCTATCCTTTCCACTCTCTTTTTGTTTTTCATGGACTTATGAAAAGCCCTTGTTTAATTCCTCCACATTTTTCTATTCACATGACACTGAGCACTGAGAGTAACTGGGAGTGGGGTGGGAGATAATAAAAAGTGACCCCAGAGTCTAGGAGAAGCAGCACAGAATGAAAGTATTTAGCAATTTGAGAAATTATTTGAAACGCCAGTCTAAGGCGATGAAGACAATTAGAATCAGATTTAGTATCAGATGAAGAAACTGAGGCCCAGAGTGGTCTAGTGACTTATCAAGGTCACCTAGCAAGTTAATTAAAAAATTGGGACCAGAAGTTCATCCCAAAATGAATGTTTAATTTCCATTACTATACTCTGTCTCCTCCTCCTCCAAAGCATAGCTTGATCCTATAATATCCCCTATAAGTGAGGCTTTATGCCTAAAGTCCCATCATTAGAGAGTCGTTCATGTTAAAAGGGAATTCCTTTTTGGAATCTTGTTTTTAGCTTATCTCATATTTTAATGTAAGTACCTTTGGGAAGGGAATGACAATAAATCAATGATTGGTTTAATACTGACGATGAATTTGAATTTGTTCATCAGTTGAGAAGCAGTGAATTTGTTCTCAGGGCCCTATGGAATTCAGAGAAGGGGAAACCTAAGTTCCAAGTTCCAGTTGTCCTGTTTTTTTTTTTTTTCTTTTTTTTTTAGAGATGGGGTCTCGCTCTTGCTCAGGCTGAGCTCAAGCGATCCTCCCACCTCGGCCTCCCAGAGTGCTAGGATTACAGGCATGAGCTACTGTGCCCAGCCTGAGTCCTGGGGATTCTTTACGGCCCCCATATTTAGATGCAGAATTGGTCCCCAAGAGTGGGAAGGCATTAGGCAAAGACCAGAAGCCCTTTCAGATGGGAGGGCTTCCCAGAAAGAGGAAGTGGGCAGTCTCCATAAGCAGTAACTCCCACTTCATATTTCAGTTTAAGGCAGGCCCCATTTCTAGCAGGCAGCTGCTTGGGTGACTTAGATTCAGAACCTGAATGCAGAGGATTAAAAGAGAATGATTTATTCCCCAACAGAAAAATAAGGCTGAAAATTTTAAGTTTGGCACACCATTCAGAATATTAACTTTGGAGGGAATGGTTTCTGTTGCAATGTTTCACAGCCACTTTCCTTGCCTGAAAAACAGGTAAGAATAGTTTTTAGGTTCTCCCAGGGCTACCGTCAGGCAAAGCTGAGCACTAACTCATCAAAATGAGAGGCCCTAAAAGTAGTAAAAGATTACGGGCTAGCCAGAAAATTCTGTAAACTTGGGTGGTCAACATTTCAGAGATAATCGTTAAGAGTCTGGTTTTCAAGCAAGGTAAGATAAGATTCTGAAATCTTCCAAATCCCCTAAAGTCTGAGATACCTGCCAACTATGTCAAAGGCTAGAGAGGCTTCTCTCAGCCAATCCTCCCTCACTCATGCTCAGTGAGCTAGAGTTTGGAAGCACCTTTTCCCCAAATATGGATTTGGTCAGGAAGTTCCTAGAAGACAAACAGACACTACAGAATAACCTCCAGCTTGAAGTCATTTCTTTGTCTCATGGGAGTGAACTGATTCAAGTCCTGGATGGGGAGCCAGGAATCCTGAAATAGAACCCAGGAGTTTCTCAGAACCAAGCAAAATTCCTGGAGTGCAGGGATGCCAGAAAGACCCTCTCTGAGGTGCCTTCGGATCTTTGTAAGAGGCCTGAGGCAGCCACTTTAGCGTGAGTATAAAGTGAGTTGGTTAGAAGGGCTCCCTTAACTTGAATTCAAATTGCCTTCAGACTCCCTGGAAGTCAGGAGCACTAAGCAGAAAAGATCCACATTAAGTGCATTCTTGGGTCCCAAGAATATAAAATCAAAATCGCTTATCAAATTACATGGGATGCTAAAGAGTTTTAAAATCCCATGCCAATCAAAACGCATAAATACAAATCTATCCCCTAACTCCTATCCTAAGTTGAGAAATCTGCCTTGTGGCTTTCTAAAAATTCTACAGATGCCCAGATATAAAGTGGGAAATGACTAGGTGGCCACGGCAGTCACACCAGTAACTTGTTTAGTTGATTCAAAGTTGCTAAACTTCTTTAACTCATGGCTGCAAACTAATAACCTACAGCTATTGTTAACTATGACAAACAGATAAGCAATCTGCACAGAGAGCTGATGTGTACATTTAAATTCTCACTTTTTTTTTTTTAGAGACAGAGTCTCAATCTGTCACCAGGGCTACACTGCAGTGGCATCATCACCACTCACAGCAACCTCAAACTCCTGGGCTCAAGTGATCCTCCTGCCTCAGCCTCCCAAGTAGCTGGGACTACAGGCACATGCCACAGTGCCCTGCTAATTTTTCCATTAATTTTTTTTTTTTTTTTGTAGAGACGGGGGTCTCACTCTTATTCAGGCTGGTCTCAAATTCCTGACCTCAAGCAATCCTCTCACCTTGGCCTCCCAGAGTGCTAGGATTACAGGTGTGAGCCACTGCACCTGGCTTAAATTCTGGCTTTCTATGTGGAGCAGTACCATTTTCCACAAACTGTTACACTAGGTAAATGGCTTTCTCTTGAATACAGAAAAAAAATTCTCCAGTTTGCAGTTCCATATGCAAGCACCAAGTTTCCTTGGCCTTTCTAAGAGAAGCTTAACCCCTATGCAGTCAGGCGAATGTGGACAGGAGGATGTGCTAAGTTATTTCATTTCTGCCCGAGTCAAATGACTTTCCCCCTTTGCTGCCCCGCAAACTCTTATTCAGCATTCAGGACCTGCTTAAATTACCCATCTTCTAAGCCAGCTTCTCAGCTTCCTCAAGTTCCTTGCCCTGCACTTCCCAGCCCTCTGATCACACTTTGATAATGTCTCCTATCACATGCATTGTAATTTTTCTGTTTAAGATATGCTCACACATTTTTAGTAGGGAAGCAAACTGACATGACTTCTTTGGAAAGCAATTCGGAAATGTCTATGAAAACGACACTGCACATATCCTCTGACACAACAAATCCCACTGCCAGGACTTTATCCCATGATTTACGCTTGTAAGCAACAACAAGGCTATTCTGATACTACTTGTTTTAACAAACGATCAAAAACAAACTAAAAATGTACATTCATAGGGGTCTGGTTAAATAGGTGCAGTAGAATACCATTCAGTTGGCTCTCTCCATACTAATATTTGTAATACTTTTGAAACTCTTTCATTTGTTTCATAGAGAATCTTGACTTGATAGCTCACTCACATCAGTCCACTGAAAGGTCTCTGTATCTTTTTGTAAAATGTGTTTTCTCTTCCCCTGCGCCATAAGCAAATGAGGACAACTTTGGCAACAGTTCTCTTATGCCTGAGGTATAAGGTAGCATCAGAAAATCTCCCTGCGCTAGTCACATGGAAGTCAAGCCATGGGAATGTTGAAACACAAGAGATAGGAAACCTCACTATTTCGAGAAGTGCTGATCAGACAAACACACCCTCGAGCCTTTGCTACTTTGTAGTAGCACCAACCACAGTCTCCCCCACCACCTTCTTCCAGACAAAAAGATTTTATTATATATCAAGACCAAGACTTTTATGTATCTGTGATTTATAAACAGTTTAGTGGCTGTGCAGTTACAAAGGACTCAGAAAGTGTACAGTCTAATAGTCTAATACAGATCCAATGAAGGAGGACAGTTACGGTTATACAAAGCAAATGCCATAACGCAACTGCATAAGTTAATAAAGGTGGATGCCCAACAAAAGCAGATCCAACCCAGTAGAATCTCTCACAGGGTTCTCTGCCCCAAAATACACAGATTCAAGTTAAAGCTTGTGTTCCATTCCCAGGTCACGCCAACCACTAACTAGTTTTGAGACCTTGAATAGTTTACTTAACCTCACTAAGTACTACTCATCCATAAAACAGGGCTATTAGGAGCCACCTCACAGGAAAGTCAGAAAGATTAAAGGAGACAGACCATATAAAGTGCTTGGTACAATGCCTGACACATGGGGTCAAATAAATGTTAATTATCACTATCATCATCATCATTCTGGATTTTTCAAGATGTTTCTCAGACTTTAATCTGCCATCAGGTATAAATGCAGCATCAAATTTATGAGAGAAAACTATTCATGTGCATATTGCAAAGCCAACCCCACATTCTCAGCTTTGATTAATTCCTTTATCTAGGGGGGAAAATTATACAAAAGTTGAGATCATTTGAGACAAAGAACTTTTCTCTCTTGGTCGTGTTATTTAAGCAGCGTATGTGTGATGTCTTTGAAGTTTTATGATGTTTTTACCATGAATAACAAAAGAACCCAAAACACTGACATTTGCTTCTTCAAAGTTGTGAATTTATTTTCACAAGACACATGAAATATTTATGTTGCTTTACTTTCACCACCAAAATCAATAAGCCATTTGAAAGAAATGGCCAAAGTCAGACATCAGGTTTCCAACTACAATGGAGAGTCACTGAATCTGCTTAGAATGAGATGATTCTCAGGTCCAAATCTCATCTGTATCCTTTGGCCTATCCTTATATCAAGTCTCAGAATAAAGTCTCTAAAAAAGTCTTTATTCTAAAAAAAAAAAAGTACTGTCTTCTATACTCTGACAAGGCAGGCAGATTCACCCAAACTGAATTGCTAGGCTCCTGAGGCTGGCTGAAAACAACATAAATGCTGTATGTGTAAAATTGAGAGGTCTTGCTGGTTCAGAAAAAGGAAAGGAGGGTCCCACAAAGAATGTTCTGAAGACCGCGAAATTGCAACACATCTTAGCAGACAGAGTATCACGGTGGCACAACTAACAATTAAAGGGGAGGGTTTCAACGGCAGACCCTGAGTGGCCAAAAGTGATCCTATAGAAAAAAATCAGTAAGCAAGGGAAGGTCAAACTGTGACAGAATTGATTTTTCAAGCAGAATGTGGGCAATACTATACAGACTGTCGAAAACAAATGCCAACCAGCAGCAAGACACTTGAAACTGAAGCTGAGAAACCATTCTGAGGATAATTGTTTTTATTTTCTTTTTTGAATGTCACGGATTTGAAGAAGAAAATTCAACCAAATGTAAATAATGATTATCATTAGATGATAGGGATGATTTTTGTATTTT
>RJWJ010011921.1:0-43236 GCA_004363605.1 Indri indri | reverse complement strand
GAGCTCACATCTGGCCTGGTATGCAGGAGGCGCACAGAGCTGGCTCCAGGACAGCTTTAGCCGTCACCTAATTCAGATGGGAAGCCACTGCGTGAGAATTTGGGCCGATGGTCCTTCTAGCATATTGGTGGCCTCGAGCATAACGGTGTGTGGTAGTAAAAGTAACTGAAAATTACAGCCTGGCTCAAATGTGCCATTGGCTTCCTCCTTCTCCAATACCCATGGAGGTCTGCTCGGCGGCGTGTGCTCGGCCGCTCAGGGGATGCAGAGCCCAGCTGGGGACCCCACCCCAGGCTTCCTGCCCTCCACAAGGGTAAGGCGCAAGTCCAGGCTGCTTCGTGGAGCCCCAGAGCCTGCTCCCCGAGAGCTGGGGCGGTGATTTCTCTGCACTGGGGCTCAGCCTCCCCGATGTGCAGTAGGATTTTTCCCAGAGAAAGCTGGTCAGGCCCTCTTGAAGCAGACAGCACACGTTCCAGCGCCTGTTTCTGAATCTGACCACATCAGCACAGACACCTCAATCCCCTCTATGGCTTGTCACCAACTTTGGAGAAGCCAGGGCCTGTCACAGTGGGCCCCACTGATTGTCCTTGTCATTGTACTCCAGCAGCGGGGTCGGCTCCGGGCCTGCCTGGCTGCTCCTTGTGTTCCCAGTGCCAGAGCAGGGCTGTCCCTCAGTAACTGTGGGGAATGGAGGGTGGGGGTCAGCTCGGGGCCGGGGGGTCACATCTCCCTTCTGTTCTTTTGCAGCTGGATTCTGGAGAGGTTCACAGAGGAACAGGCTTTTACCTTTTTAGGGATGTAATAAAGCCATTCCTGGGGCCTGGAGCCTTGGGGTGGTGAGAAGCCCAGAAGCCCCAAATTCTGGCAATACACCTGCTGTTTCCCTGCGTAGTCAGAGGACACATGCAGCAGGGCCTCTGTTACTTATTCTTCCATGCACCCAGCTGTCTGTCCATCTGTTTATCCATCCGTCCATCTATCCATCCATCTCCCCTCCCTCCCTCTTTCCTTCCTTCCACTCATCTCCCCAACTATTTACCTCTCAATCTATATATCTCCCCAGTGATTCATATCTCAATCCATCCACCCTTCCATCCATCCATCCATTCATCTGTCCTCCCTCGCTTCCTCACCTTTCTTCCTTCCATCTCTCCATCCACCTATCCATCCATCCATTCATCTATCCTTCTGTCCATCCATCCACCAATCCATCCATCTATTCATCTATCCTTCTATCCTCCATCCATCCACCAATCTATCCATCCATCTATTCATCTATGCTTCTATCCTCCATCCATCCATCCATCCATCCATCCAGCCAGCCAGCCATCCTGTTGTACAACAAACATTCGGTGTGCTTTCTCAGGGACAAGCTCTATGCCAGACACTGGGGATATAGGTGAGATGTGGTTATTGGCTTCAAGGAAACTCTGTTCTCTCTGTAGGAGTTTCTTCTGGAATGTTCTGCTGGAGTTTTTATCTCTCTTACTCCCAGTACAAAGAGGGAAAAGGTTCAATTGAATAGAAATAGAGTTTAGAACTCCATGCAGAGATATTATAAAGCTCCCCCTGCCCCTTACACATGGGCTGAGAAGTCAGGTCTGCAGCCGAGAGGGTGCTGTCTGTGCCTTGTCAGACATAGCTTTTACCATGTGACGTATGTACTGTGAACATTGTGCTCTTGGAGGGGAATGGTTGGTGTCTTGTGTTTACATGAGAAAGTGTCTCAGGGGTTTGATGAAGTTACTATTCAATAAAAGAGGCCTCTCAAGGAAGAAAAACGGATGTGTTGAGGGCTTCTTTTAAGGACATATAAACTGACCTCACAGAGTTAGGAGATACCCTGGAGCTCTGGGCACGCCCTCCCCAGCGTGGCGTAGTCTGTGTCGGCTCTGAGCTGTGTGCAGGGGCCCCTTCCGTGCAGTGTGGTTAGGGACTGCCCGTGATGCTTGCGTTTGCACGTGTTGTTTTTATTTAATCGTTTTTGTTTATTATTCAGTTTGTCTTTGTTCCTGCCTCTTGTTTTTTAACACCTCTATTGAGGTGTAATTTACCAACCATAAAGTTCACTCATTTAAAGCCCATAATTCAATGATTTTTTGTATATTTACAGAGTTGCGCAATCGCCACCACCATCAGTACCCCCGAAGGCAACCCTGTATCCGTTAGCAGTCTCCCCCTTTCCCCTCACCCCCCGCCCCCACCCTCAGCAGCCACTAATTGCATTCTCCCTCCACAGCTCTGCCTCTGCGGGACATGTCACGTAAGTGGGATCATACAATGGGGGACC
Organism: Indri indri; assembly: GCA_004363605.1. Taxonomy (NCBI): domain Eukaryota; kingdom Metazoa; phylum Chordata; class Mammalia; order Primates; family Indriidae; genus Indri; species Indri indri. Next base: position 40,946 of record RJWJ010011921.1, on the reverse strand, counting down.
CTGCTGCTGGCTTCTTTCACTCTGAGTACTGCGGCTCATCCATGTTGCAGCATGTATCGTCAGTATTTCTTTCCTTTTTACTGCTGAATAGTGTTCCATGGGATGGATGCACAGCGTTTGATTTAGGCTTTCATCAGTTGATGTACTTTTGGATCGATTCCAGTGTTTGGTAGTTATCAGTAAGGCTGTTATGAATATATACATACATAAATTTTTGTGTGTACATAATTTTCGATTTTCTTGGGTATATACCCAGGAGTGGAATTTCTGGGTCATATGTTAACTCTATATTTAACATTTTGAGGAACTGATAAATTATTTTTCAAAGTGGCGGTACCGTGTTACATTCCCACCAGCCACATGTGAGGTTTCCAATTTATGCCCCATCCCACCCAGTACCTGTTACTGTCCATCTGTTTGATATACCCATCCTAGTGGGTGTCTCATTGTGGTGCTGACTTGCATTTCCCTAATGACAAATGATGTTGGACATCTTTTCATGTTCTTGTCAACCATTTGTATTCTATTCTGGATATTAATCCATTATTGGATATAGGATTTGCAAATATTTTCTCCCATTCTGTGGGTTGTCTTTTCACTTTCTTGATGTCATTTGAAACATACACGTTTTTAATTTTGACAGAGTCTAATCTATTTTCTTTTTGGTCGCTTGAGCCTTTAGTGTTGCAGTAGCAATGACTGTGTTTTCTAAATGCATGACCTTTCATTCCCATCTAAAGGGAGTTATTGGGGAGAAAGACGTTTGACTCCAAAATGAATATAGAAAATCCACAAAGAAGTCATCACTTAGAGGAAGGCTGTCTCTGGACCCCGTGTCCTTTGCAGGCAGCAGCCAGAGGCCCATGCCCCGCAAGAGCCACATTGTCCTAAAAGCTGCTCTGCCCCACACTCACGAATGGCCCAGGCAGGGTGGAGGAGGGACAACGCCAGGAACCCATAGTCATTTGGAAGTTCGCATTCTGGACTCATGGTCTGGCAGTGGTGATGGGCACTCACTGCTATGCACCAGGCTCTCAAACAAGTTTTCTTTCAGGAAGTGGTTTTAAGGGTTTTCAGGGTTTTAAGGGTATCCCAGCATTGGGTATTTTGTTCCAGGAAATCTTAGAGAACAAACCCTTCACTGACCCAATGCATACTTGAAATCTCACTGTTAGAAACGTCTCCCTTAGGGGGTAGGAGGGTAACGTGGACTTGTGTCCCAGGACTGGGAAGAGCCTGGCGTCTGGTGAGTCAGGGTCTGTAAACTGGCAAGCTGGAGGGTTCACATCAGTCTACAGATGAGCGTTGTTTGGGCCACACAGGATCCAGAAGTTGCTGTCTCTTTCCTGGGGGGGGGGAGGGGGGCGGGGGGCAGGTGTCTCCACCATTTACTGGTTCTTGTGACTCATCCGCACTGGCTGTCCGGTCCTGGAGCTATTTGCACATGCATCTTCTTGTGGCAGGCTGAATGGGTAACAGCCCCCCAGAAATGGCCACATCTGAATCCTCAGAACCTGAGAGTATGTTGTTACCTTACGTGGTAAAAGGGACTTTGCAGATGTGAATATGTTAAGGATCTTGAGATGAGGACATTATCCTGGATTAACTGGGTGTGCTCCAGTGTGATCACATGAGTCCTTCTATGAGAAAGGCAGAGAGAGATTTGACTACAGGAGAATTGTCAGCGTGAGGCAGCATGAGAAAGATTCAATCAGCCGCTGCTGGCTTTGGAGATGGAGGAAGGGGCCACAAGCTTAGGAGTGCAGGTGGCCTCTGGGAGCTGGAGGAGGCACAGAAATGTATTTTCTCCCCTAGAGCCTCCAGAAGGAGCCAGCCCAGCTGGCACCTTGATTTTAGCCCAGAGAGACATGTTTTGAACTTCTTACCTGCAGAACTGTATGGTAATAACTCCATGTAGTTTTAGGACACTAAATTTGTGGCAATCTGTTATAGCAGCAGTAGGAAACTAGTGCACCTGTCTAGATTCCCTAAGTTCTCAGCTCGATAACTTGCCCCTTCCCTCCAATTTGGCTGCGACTGGAGACACTTTTGGTTGTCACAGTTGGGTGAAGGGTGCTCCTGGCATCTAGTGGGTGGAAGCCGGGGATGCCTCTAAACATCCTACTATGCAAGTACAGCCCCCACAACAGCGAATAATCCAGCCTGAAACGTCGTGCTGAGGTGGAGAAACAGTTCCCTTCAGCTCTCAGATTCTAGGTTGTCTGCACGTTCAGGCAGTCTCAACTTTGGTTGAGTTGGTGGCATCAGAGCGAGCTGAGAAGTCGCTTCCCAGGAGACACGGAGGGCTTTCCGTTGCTCTTTGTGGGCACCTGCTCTGTGCTGGGCTCCGGTCCCGCACAAGGAAGGTTCCAGGAACTCTGAGGGCTGCATTCAATGCTGGCACGAAGCCAGGGCTCAGGGAGGGGTCTGGCAAGACGACTTGGGAGAGACCAGGAGCAAACTCGGGTGTGCTTCACATTTTGGACTTTAGACTGTCCTGACTGGTAAGAAAGTTCTTCCTGCCTTAGAGAAGAAATCACCGCCTGCTGCCATTGAGGCTCAGAGCACCGCCCAGGAGGTGCCCTGGAGAAGATGGCAACTTTAGACTTTAGAACCTGATTGTCTTCTGACTGGGTTTAATCGATATCTCGAGCTCCCTTTCTGGCTGGTGGGAGAAAACGGCGATCCGAGGACAGGCACGCGGAGAGCCCGCAGCTCCAGGCGCCGAGACGCGCACGCGCGGCCGGCAGCTTCCCGAGTACATCCCCCCGGCGGCCACACGGTGGCAGCCTCGCACAGACCAAGGCCCGCCCGGGCGCGCCGAGGTCCGCAGCCTGAAGTCGCTGTCGCCAGGCGGTGGCCACCCGCCCGCCTTCCTGCACAAACCAAGGAGCCCCGGCCCGAGTGTGCGTCTTTAATTGCAGCTAGAAACTCTGCTCTTTGCAAGTGAAGGAAACAGAGAGCAGCGCGGACTGCTCACCCCGGCCTGCCCGCCGCCTCGACGCCGATGCCGACAGAGTCGATCTGTGTCAATACAGACCTGTTGGCCGCAGCGTACCCCAAATTTCAGTGATGTGACAAGACAGATAACACAATTGAGATTTATTCTTTTTTTTTTTTTTTGAGATTTATTCTCAAGAGGGGCTCAAGTGTCTCTCTCTCTTTTCCTCTTTTTAAGGAAAAAAATGTTTATTTAGCTTTCACTGTGAGATGGATCTGCCCGGGATGGTGGTATAAGGTGGGAAGACACGAACCCTCAGTGCTGGCTTCCTTATCTGCACAGTGAGGGGCGCATTTCTGGTGCTCTTTAAGGCCCTACCTGCCCTTGGAGTCGGTAGCTCCCCTGTCTTCCTTTGGAGTTAGGCCACCAGCAGACATTTGAGCAACAGCTGGCCAGAATCACAGTGACACAGATGTAGGTGTGGCTGCCTGGGGCTCATGTGCAAGCTTGGCCTCCTTTGACTAACATCTGCCAGGTGGGAGGCTAAGTATTGGGTGGCAGGGACTAGTGGCCTTGTGATGCGAGGATGCGGACCAGGCTGTAACGTTTGGGGTAGCTTGTCCTTGCCTCCTGCTCCAGCGGAGCTCTGCCCTCCCTCACCTGGGTATCAATGAGAGTGCAAGGGAGACTGCAGGCATGCCTGGCAGGATGCACGCGGCAGAATAGCACAGCGGTCACTAACAGAGTTGACTTAAGAAAAATAAGTAAAAATACAAGTGGCAAAATCGCAAAGGCTATATGGAAATGAATATATTTGGTAAACAACTAAAAAGACCTAAGTTGGGAGGAAGTCCACTAAATGGATTGCAATGAACTGACCAGTACGGGGGCCTTTTTCTTCCTTCCTGTTTTTTCCCCTGCTCCTCTCTTAGGCCTGTGATACAACAGGGAACTGGGAAGTTAGTAAAGTGCCAAAACCCACATCTGGAATCTGAATTTGGGTTTGTCTTCAGGCTCTGCCGCTTTCGAAACAGGTGATCTTAGGTGGGAATTTTAACTTTCTCTGAGCCTTGATCTCCTCATCTGTGAAATGGGGATGTGATATCCTGGTCCCCAGTGTTGCTGGGCAGTTCAATGAGCGGACATAGGTGGGGGCTTCTCAGCCATAAGGCATGTGCAGTGGTCCCACTGTGTGAGTCAGAGGGCAGTCTGCCCAGTGGGTGTTGTCTGCTTCCTGCATCCATTTTCTTTGCTTCCAGAATAGCCCCTGGTTTTTGCCTGGGGTCCTCCCTCTGCATCTCACCTCACGGGCTTAGAATGGAACAGGTGACCGAGGCCTAAGCCAGTCAGAGCATGGGTTCCCCTGAACAGGGAGTCACTCAGGGTATCCAACTGGCTTGGGCTGGCCCAGGCAGAATCAGTCTCAGATGCCTGAAAACAGGCTGGTGGAGACTGGTGTGTAACGACTGCTGCCATCCGTGGCTGCCGGGCAGGGCCAGAATGTGGAATTGGAGCAGAGAGGTGAGAGAGACACCGGGTCCTAGGAATTATTGAGTCCCTAAACCCAGCCCTGCCTGAAGCCAGAACTATTCCTAGGGTGTTCAGTTGCAAGGGTTAAAAATCTCCCGTTTTGCCCAAGTTAGTTTGATGTGGTTTTCTGCCACTTGAAACCAAGCGTCCAGACTGACACATTCCTTTTCTCCAATTTACTCTGTTTTTGGTAATAACAGAGGGAAAAAAGAATGGTTACATCGACCCACAGTTGGTTAGAGCAGTACAGGCCTCCAGGACGATCTCATTCTGCCCATTTGCTTGGAGCACGACTTCTGTGGGTCTTAGGGACTTTTGCCTTCATGGGCCCCTTCCCCTATAAAAATATTAAAAATTATATTTTGCTACTGTGTTGGTAGAAAGACAAATATAATCAATTAAAGATTGTATTAACTTATTTTTCTTATTTTAAAATAAATTAAAATATTTCCTTGGGCCTTGGTGCCTATTGTGCCTAACGAATAAGTCAACTCTGGGGAAAAGTTAACTTTTTCCCCCTGCTTGTATACATTTCTGTCGTGGGCATACATTTGTGACGAACAGTTAGCTCCTACTTACAGGCAAATTCATTTTTTCAGTTGATCTATGATGCCTATGAAGAGCCACATCAACGGAGGCCTTTCTTGAGTTAACAGAACAGGTGCAACAGTATTGTGGATACTGGCGGAGGGGGCGGCGCTCAGACTATGGGTCACTTCTGATTGGCCGAATGCATTTCTGATCCGATTAGACTGAACTAGAGGTGGGGGGTGGGTTGGGTGGAGCTCAGAACAATGCTTACTTCTGATTGGCTGAATACATTTGCTATCTGGCCGGAATGTGATGGGCCGGTACTAACAGTACTGCCGACTTCTGATTGGCTGAGTGCACACGTGGTCTTATTAGCCTCAGTGTCCACCAGAGCCTCCTGGTGCTCACACTGCAGGCAGAGGAGGACACCCACCTGAAATCCTGCTGGTTGTACCAGCACAGACTCTTCCCATTTGTGTGGATAAATCTCTAGCATAAAATGCCCATAGTATAAGTCCTTCTGTAAAGGTGAAGGAAATCCTAGTTTATGTTGCAGAGAGGGCCCCAAACCCGCCCTCCTGAGTGTGAGCGTCCCGACCTCACTGTCTGTACTGCAGGTGGGACCGAGGGCCTCTGCAGGCCTGGGGCTGGGTCCAACTTTCACTCCTGGTGAATCGGGCCTGCCCGAGCGTGGAGGTGAGAAGCACAGCCCAGGTATTCAGCTCCATTTATCCTCGCTCCCATGTCCCCCCCACAGCCTCCCCGGCTGTTTCTAAAAGAGTCGCAGGCCCTGGAACTCGGTCAAAACAGCGGGAGCAAGACAAGTGTAGACCACGGGAACTTTTCAAATATTCAGGAAGAAGCTGTCCAACATAAAAAACTGTTAGGCTTGGTTGTGGGTCTCAAAGTGCGGGCCCCAGATCAGCAACACCGGCGTCCACAGAGGACTCGATAGAAATGCAGACCCTCAGCTCTCACGCCAGACCGTAGGAATCCGAGAATGGGGGTGGCCCAGGAATCCTTGTATTAGAAGCCCCCAGGGCGACGCTGATGCGTGTTCAGGGCCGACGGGCTGCGTTCTGTTCTGGTGTCTTCCCGAGAAGGCAGCCTCGCCCTCGCTTTGGAGGAGGCCCTTCTGTGACGGCTTTGCCGCAAGCCCGGCAAACAGGCGCCCGGAGCTGGCCGGCTGTGGCCCCGGCAGACAGGCCCGAGACCCCAGGGGCGGGGCGCGGAGTCCTGGGAATCCCGCTGCAGCGTCCTCTTTAGGACTCTCAGCAACACCCAAGCCGAGGAGATGAAAATCCCGTAAGCGTTGTGGCCTACACTCTTACTAAGGTGTCAGCGAGAGCTAACCTGTTATTTAAGAAGCTCGGAAGCCGTGTGTCTGCGCCGTGACCGCGGGTCGTAGGGACCACGTTGTCCCGCCGGGTGGAGGATCCTGGGTTCCGGCGCGCGGATCTCCGCCGCCGCCCGGCGCGACCACTAGATGGCGGTGTTGCACTTCCCTGCCGCCCGCCTCCCGGCTTCCTGCGTCCCCCAGGGTCCCCGGAGTGCAGTAACAGCGTGCCACTGTGAGCTGAGGTCTGCTTCACGGAGATGTCCAGGAAATGATATGCAGCCAGGAGGCTTTGCCTGGAGGGAGCGCTGACTGCGGGATTGTAACTGGAAAGCCCTTCAGGACTTTACAAGTCTCCCTCTCCACGCCCCGCTTGCTTCTCCCACCCCAACCCCAGTCCCCTTGCGGTGGCAGAGCTCCGGTCACAGGCCCTAGTATCAGTCGGGGGGAGGGGGTGCTCATAAAAGTGGCGACAGGCTATTTTATTCTCACGGGAAGTCTCTAATCTCATTGCATCCCTCATTCTTTTGTGTGTCTGAGCATCAATTCAGCCGTGACAGGGAGGAAAAGGAAAAACACCATAGATTGGCAAGGAACCTGCAGGAGGCCCCGAGAGAGAGAAAGAGCAATCTGCTGAGCTTCAGGAGATCAGGACGAGGCATGAGAATGATGGGCCCGTGGGAGTTGCGAGGGCAGAGGAGGGATGCAGGATTCGGCAGGAACTGGGTTCAGGGTGGGTTGGGGGTCAGAGCCCAGGACAGCCTGAGAGCCTGAATGCCTGCTAGACACTCAGGGCAGGGGGCTCCGCCACGCTGCCCGGCAGCAGGGTCCCGTCCAGCATCCACCTCTTCCAGGGGCAGTCTCCGTGGAGGATGAGGCCCTAATATAACAGTAAGAAACACAAGGGCAGCAATGAGAACGAACTCATTTGGTCCTCGCCACTCCCTAGGAGGGAGGGATCATCGTGTCCCCGTTCATAGGTGGGAAATGGCGGCACAGGGAGGCTGAGGCAGGCAACACACCTAGGAAGGGCAGAGGCAGGGTTCAAAACAGGCCTCTGAGCCAGGGCCTCCTCGCCTTGAAGCTGGAAGCCCCGAAGGTCTGTAGTGATGTCCTGACTGAGGAGGCTGCCCCAGCTGGGGGCCTTCTGCAGATTCATGTCTCCTCCCTGGTTTCAGGGACAGAGAAGAGCCACAGGGCCCCAGTGATCTGGATTGTTCCGCGGGAGGCCCCACCTGCTTCCCAGATCAGCTCTGTCTGCAGGCCCTGGGCTGCCTGAAGAAATCATACAGGCTCCCAAAGGGCAAAGCTTTGATTCCACCTGGGAGATTTAAAAGAAAGGGCTAGCAGCCCCCTCCCCAGCAAAGGCCACTGCCAGGCATTGCTGAGGGCTGCAGATTTAGAATCAAGTACCTTCTGAAGAAGAAGAGTGGGACCACAGCCACAGGGCAGCAAGACCAGGGGAGGCCAGAGCCGGACATGTCAGCAGGAGCCAGAGGCAGGGTTGTGGATGAGCATGAAGTACAAGTGCGAGAAACAGCCGCGTGTATGGTGCCCCGGCACTGAGCAGGGTTCCCGGCAGTGGTTTCATCTCAGTGAGTGGTCTCTGCTCACCTAATTGCTCAAGCCCTGACCCTCTGGAAGCTATCCTTGCCCCTCCCTGGCTGTGTGCTCTGGAGCTCATGCCTCCAGTAAAACCCATCAGACCATCCCCAAAATGCCTGGCTTCTCATGCCTTTTTCAGCTCTTAAGTTTTCCTGAAACACGCTTTACTTTTTATTTTTTAATATTTTTTGAGACAGGGTCTCACTCTGTCACCCAGGCTGGAGTGCAGTGGCATGATCATAGCTCACTGCGGCCTCCAACTCTGGGGCTCAAGTGATCTGCCTGCCTCAGCCTCCCGAGTAGCTGGGACTACAGGCATGTGCACCACCATGGCCAGCTAATTTTTAAATTTTTTGTAGTGATAGGGTCTTGCTATATTGCCCAGGCTGGTCTTGAACTCCTGGGCTCAAGCGATCCTCCAGCCTCACCCTCTGAAAGTGTAGTGATTTATAGGTGTTAGCCACCATGCCCGGCCAAGTTCTAATTTAGGCTTCCAATTTTAGTTCCTCATAGGTTCCCCTGTTTACTGCCTTAGATCCATTTAAACGTCTTCCTTACAGCTTTTCACATTTTGTGATCATCCATTCACTGGTGTGACTTCTGGTTTGCCCTCGGCCTCCTCCTCCAGTCTGTAAGCTCCCTGCACTGTTGGTTTTGCTCCCTACTGTGCCAGGGCCTGGGGCAACTTTTGGAACCTAGCTGGTACTTAAGAAAATTGGAAGGGGTCTCCTCCTGGGCCCCAGGCTGATCCCCACCAGTGCCCGAGCACACTTTGCTCCAGCTTGTGCTCTAAGGGAGGAATATTCTCCAACTCCGCCTGCAGTTACTCAAAGATGAGATTTTAAAACAGATTTTTATTTGGAATTAATTTTAAATTTATAAGAGGTACAAAAATGCAGATAGTAAAGGGAGCTCTCGTGTACCTTTTATGAAGATTTGCCTGTGTGTAATTTTTTTTCTGAGCCGTTGGAGGGTGAATTACATGTATCATGGCCCTTCCTGCTACATACTCCGGTGGGCATTTCCTAAGAACGGAAATTACCTCTTACGTAATCACAGTGCAGCTACCAACATCGTCAGTTTGCATTGATACAATACTTTCATCTCATCTACTGTCCATATTCTAATTTTGTCACTTGATGTAATACCGTGCTTTATAGCTTCCTCCCCCTGTCTCCCCCCCGCCGCAGTGCAGGATCCAGTTTAGAGGCAGATACTGCATTTAGTTGTCACGTCTGTTTAGGGCCCTTGATGTAGAACATTTCCACAGCATTTCTTTGTCTCTCGTGACACTGACACTTTTGAAGCATACAGTACCTGTACCCTTTAAAAAAAATAGAATGCCCTTTATTTTGTGCTCGTCCAGCGTGCCTATGTAATTATGCAGGAACACAGCATAGGTGATTTTTTTCCTTCTCAGGGTGTCACATCTGCAAGCAGATTTAAAATCAGAACCTTTTTCAAGTGACTTCTCCCAGCTCAAGCTGTTTCTGTTTCTCTTTGCTACCATGGGATCTGTGCAAATGCTTGTAACGTCAGGAGGCAGCTCTCTTTTCAATGTTTGCTCTGAAAAAAACTTCGTTCTCAGCTGTGGTTGAAAGACCTTAATAAGCCTCCTGGCTTCTAGCAGGAAGGCCGACTTTAGGCATGAGTGACGCTGGCGGTTCCCACGCCTCCCAAATGCCATTTTCTCTGTCCCTACTGCCAGGGCTGCGCTATAAAGTCCTCCCCATGGAGCAGCTGGGGCTGGGAACAATTTACCTTTTACCTCTGTGATGGTTTTGCTGCACAGTTTTAAAAACACTCCAATGTGCGCTGTGCCACGGCAAGGGTTGGAGGGCCCCGTCGCCCTTTGGGCTTCCTCATTGCACTTGGAATGCTGCTAAAATGCTAATGTCCCAAGAAGAGGGGACATCAGAAACTGTTACTGGCCATTGGCTACTGGAGATGACCCAATAGCTGGGTGTCACTGGGGAGAGATGGTGGAGAACTGGACCACAGGCGGCACATGGACCCTGGGACTGATAGCAACAGTGACATCTTGTAGTGACACCCCTTCTGCATGGTACTCACTGGTCCCACAAAAGAAAAAAGACACTTTTTTGATGCTTTACGATGTCCATTGGGAAGGCAGCCTGAAGAGGTGGAAAGAGAACCCATGTTTGAGTCTTGACTCTACTGCTGATTGACGTGAGGTTTTAACTGCACCTGAGCGTCCTCTGGGTTCAAGGTTTGTAGTGACAGTAGAAGAGATAATGTGTGTAGAGGGCATCGGTTCACACACAGTCAGTGCTCCCACCTCCTGGCCGCCCCTCCCGCTACCCCAGCACTGACATAGGGACACTGTGCCACCACGCCGCAGGCCCATGTGTGCACGGGCATCTGTGAATGCCAGCCGCCCTGGCCCTATGGACAAGGTTTGCACATTTGGCATTGTTTTTAGGATACCCTGGGTCTTTTCTAGACTTTGGCAAGGACTGTCTCACCTATATCCTTCCTCCCTTCCATTTTATCATTCATTTTCCAAGTATTTCCTGGGCATCTCACTGTATTAATTATCAATTGCCTCATAACAAATTAGCCCAACGTGCATTGGCTACAAACAACAGACATTTATTACGTCACACAGTTTCTGAGGGTCAGGGATTTGGGCACATCTTAGCTGGGTGGTTCTGGCTCAGGGTGTCTCATGAGGTTTTAGTGAAGATGTTGGCTGGAGCTGTAGTCATCCAAAGGCTTGACTGGGGGACCCTCTTCCAAGAAGGCACATTCACATGGCTGTTGGCAGGAGGCCTCAGTTCCTGTCTAGTTTTTGATAGGAGACCTCAGTTTCTCACCACATGAGTCTCTCTGCAGTGCAGGGCTGCTTGAGTGTCCTTATGACATGGTGGCTCCTTCCCTTGGAGCAGCTGATCCACGAGAGAGAGAGCAAGGAGGGTGCTGCAATGCCTTTTAAGACCTGGTCCTGGATGCCGGACACCATTTCTTCCCCATGCTCTGTTTGTTGGAAGCAAGCCCACACTTTAGGGGAGGGGAAGCAGGTTCCACCTTTTGAAGGGAGCAGTGTTGAAGAATTTGGGGGCATATTTTAAAACAATTCCATCCCTAGTATAAACATTGCCATCTGTGTTTTCAGGTAATTGAGTCCATGAGGTTCTTCCGTGTTGGTTTACCCTATCTAGATAGGCGAGCGGTCCTCATAAGTCATCCCGCCCTGCTGTGTCTTTCCTTAAAAACCTTCAGGGATTACTTCTTGAACTCAGCACAAAGTCCCTGCCACCCCCAACCTTCAAGGCGACTAGCGTTCTGGCCGTGTCTTCTCCTCCCTCCCAAAGGAGAGTCTTCCTTCTGGTTTGCCTGGGCGCCTGGCTCTTTCCTGGACACAACCTGTGCACCCGCATCCTGTGCCTCCTCTGATTTCCAAGCCCTCTGAGCTCTTGCCTCTCCCGTACGCCTGTTTTTAGTCACCAAGCCCTGCTGACTTCACTTTCTCAATTGTTTCACAAATACTTCCCACCCTTCTCTCCCACTCCCACTCCGGGTCAGACCTGTGGCTTCTCACCAGGAGTCCTGCAAGAGCTTCCCCCCTCCTGGCTCACTCTCCCCGTCTTTGCCTCCTTCCTAACCAACTTCTGGAGTTGGCCTGTGACCCATCTAAAGTGTAAATCTGACTGTGTCCATTCTTGGCTTAAAATCCTTCCCTGGCCTTGCACCAATGATTGGATAAAAATCTGGCTTTCTTCTGTGGAAGCCACGACCCTCTGATAGGCCCCCAAATGGCTGTCCTCTCAAGACTCCCACGTCCTGTCCTGGCAGCACCGTACCCCGTGCTGTTACAGACACACCAGCTGTTCCCACCTTTGTGCTTTGCTCATGTTTCCCTTGCCAGGTGAGACGAAGAGCTGGTGAGAAAGGAAGCAGCACAATAGGGGCCCATGAACATGTAAGTTCCAAGAGGCCAAAGATATCTTGGGGAGCACTGAGCCTTCCACCTGGCAAAGAATGGGGGGCCCCGGTTAATTTTATGTAGGCCTCAGAGGATGCCCCAGCTTTGGCCATGCCGCTCCGTTGCAGGGCTTGGCGAATACTGGTAGCTACAACTGATTGAGTGCCAAACACGTGCTAGGCACTGAGAATACCTTATCTGTAGTTATTACTACAACTCTATAAGGTGGGCCATATATTACTCCCATTTCTCAGATGATAAAACTGTTGTGCAAAGAGGCTAAATAACTTGCCTAAATTCACTTTGCTAGTGGAGCTATGATTTGGACTCAATTTTGGATGCAAATGTCTATTTTTTTTTAAATTTCACCTAACCAATTCTCCTTTGCAAATTTCTAGCAAAGGGATGAAAGGTGCCCCTTTCTTTGAGGATATTAGCACCTTGATATTCTGTGTTTGGTTGGACGCCACATTTTCATTCATTCACTCACTCATTCATAAATTCACTCATTCATTTATTCACTTACTCATTTATAAATTCGTTCTTTCGTAAGTTTATTCACTGATTCACTCATTTGTTCATTCATTCCTTCATTCGGTAGGCTTTGTTAAGAGTTTATCAGGTGCTGGGTTTTGTTTGGGACTTGGATTTAGATGTAAACTGGTGATGATTTCTGCCTTTAACCTCAATGAACTCATAGACTTGGGGGTTTAGCAGGAGATATATATATATATGTATGTATATATACACACACATATATATACACATACTATATATATACACATTATGTATATGCATGCACATACACACACACACAAAATGTTACGGGTATGTCCAGGGAAGTGTGGGCACACTGTGGAGGTAGCTCCTGGTCTAGACAGGGTTTGGAGTTGTGTCAGGGCTGGCTTCCTGGAGGAGATGATAATTTTACAGGTTTTTGTCTTCTTTTTCTCTTTGAGAGTCTTTCACACTCCTTCCCACCCACATTCCACTAAATTCACAGCCTGAAGGTCAATGTCACTGTCACCAGCCATGGTCCTTCTCTTTCTGGAGGTCACAGTATCAATGGCTTCCATATTCCACCCTCTTCCCCCAGCAGGTTCTCACCCCCTTGCTGTTCTCTTGTCCCCACGGCAGAATCATTATTTCCCACATCTCTTACCTGGAAGGTTAATGGCTCCTCCTAAAGAACGTGGTCTGGGATCCTAGCTTTTTGGGAGCATAGTTTTTTTCCCGAAGTTTGGCCTGTCACTTGCTCTTAATGGCTTGCGGTTGGTTGCAGAACTATCTGGCAGAAAAAAAAAAAAATGAAAGAAGCTTCTGCTTATGCGCTGCTAAGATGGCTGGGGTAATTTGAGCAGAAACAGCTCTGCAGCTCTGGGGAAAAAAAATGTAATTCTCGTGTATGAAAAGTGTGAACCAGAGTTGCCATGTTCACTTCTTGTTTTTAAAGCCCCCACAGGCCAAGTCACATATCTGGGTCACAGGGTCTATTGATTACCTGTCAGGCCCTAAAGTGTGGGTGATCAATAATACTAACCTACAGGAAAGGTGGCCTTGAATGCAGAAATGCCCTCTCATGGACCATCCGTTTTTTCTGGGTTGTAAGTGCTTTGTGGGGAAGCAACGCTCTCTAAACTAGAGCCACAAATGCCCCCAATCCTGAAAATGTTCCTACATGCCAAGGCAATGAGGAACCCAAGGCGGGTAGTCCGCGTCCTTCTCAGCCCTCAGACAGCCACGGGGCAAGCGGGGAGGTGGGGAAGAGAGAAAACAGGGCCTTGTGACAGGAGGGTTCTTGGGGCAAAGAGGAGAGTGATTGTGTCAGGAGGTCCCTAGCACCGTGAGCATGACCTTTTATTAATGTTTAATCAGGTGCATAGAGCAAAGCAGTTAAAAAAAACTCCGGATAACCGCTATGACTGATGAAAGGCCCGGCGACGGAGAAGGCTGGCTTTGCCCGGATCTGCTCATGAAGCTCCGGGATGAACCCCTCCTTTCTGGAGGGAGGCGCTGAACAGAGCATGTGCCAGCTCCTTACTGAGCACCAGCCGAGGGGGTCTGGTTCCAGGTTTGTGTTGAGTCCATGTCACAGGAGCTGCCGTGGCTCTTGGTGCCAACTACCAGCATCCAGTTCCCTTCTTTCTTTCTAAGGGACCCTGGTTTTGTTAACCCCTCCTGCCTCCCTGGTACAGCTGCGGGAGGCAGGAAGTGGGCTGGGGAGCCAGCGTGTGGCAGACCCGCGGTGATGAGGGTGAGCATAGGACTTACTGTGGCCCAATCAGAAAAGTAGTGGAAGCTCCTCGTGTGAGAGGGGTTCCTGCCCTTGCGGTGTAAGAACATTCTACCTTCTGGCCCCTCTGGATGCACAGGCCACCTGTTTGATGGAAGGCTGCTGCTGGCAGCCGTCCTTGGACCTCTAGGGGACCAGGGTGAAGGGAAGTTAAGGACTGTGGACAATCTTTGAAGACACCATTGAGTTGGCAAAGCGATACCTAATACCCTGGATGCCCTGTTATAGGAAGTAATCACTGCCCATATTTTAAAACCTGTTTGAATTTAAAACCTGTTTTTCTGCTGCTTATAGTTGGAAACACCCAAACTGGGCAGTGGTAGGTACTGTGGGTATAAGCTTCGATCCTGACATGTGGCCACATGGCTCTGGTGAGCAGTATAAAACCCACAGTTTGGGCCATTGAGTGTGGGAAGGGAGTCTGAGATACAGAAGTTCTGAAAAGAAACACAGTGTGTTGCCCACAGTGAAGCCAGTGGGGTGAATCCCGTATCTCCTGCTGGAGGGGCTTGGCGGGTATATCCTGTAGGAGAGGAACATGGGTGTTGGATGCCCCAGCCCTGGGTGGGCAGGTTGCTAGATGGTCAAAAGCAGTCAACAATACCAGCTCCACTTAGGTGACATGCTTTAATGATTTGTCATGACCACATGACTGATGGGAATTACACTTAGCGGTGCCTTAAAATGGTTTCTTCTCTAAGAAACTGCAAAACCTCAGACAGTCAGAGACCAACCTCTGGCACCTTCCAGCACCCAGCAAAGATCCACACCTGGAAGCACAGGGAGAGAAGAAAACACATCAGGGGGAAGGCAGAAGTGATCCAGGACCACCTACCCACCTACCTCAAAGTCATCTCTTACAATTGCAAACTTCTGGCCCCAGGTCTACAGAAAGTACGGTCGCCTTGAATGGAGCTCAGAATTCTGGACTTTCAACAGTTGTTTACAGCAGATTTTTTTTAAAGCTAAAGTCTTTGGACTATTGCTTTGAAGCCTCAGCAGTGGTGGGAGCAGCTGGGAAGATGACAGGATTCTGCTGGAAGAAATAATCGGATTGGTTGAGGGATTGATTAAGTGCTTGTACGTTCACCTGCACCTGTGCGCAGTATTCCTGTGTGCATGTGTGTACGTGTGTGTGTGTGTGTGTGTGTGTGTGTGTGTGTGTGTGTGTGAAGAGACTAGGGCTGAAGGGGGAAACAACAGAATCCTGGAGATTTGAAAAAGCAACAAAGGCAACGCCATCTGCTGAGAAATGAAGAGCTACAGGTGGGTGGGGGCGTGTGTGGGGTGGGAGATGGTGGCAGAAGGTCCTTTTGCAGGGAGGGGGTTCACAACCCCAAATGCTATCTCGTGGACTCCTGACAAATCCCCCAGCAGGAGAGATACTACTCTTCTGCTTCTAATGGATGAGGAAATGGAAGGTTTTTGGATTCCGGTGAGCAAGACTCTCAGCTCATGGGTGAGAAGTATAAGAAGAAGGGGAGAGTCCGGGCAGCAGGGATGGTGTTTCTCATCTGCCTTCCTGCCCAGGAGCTGTCGCTCTGTCCTGGGCCACTCTTCCCCCCTTGTCCACCTGAATTTCCTTGTCCTTCCAGACTCAAGTCAAGAGCTACCTCTAGCAACGCTGTCCTGTCCCTTCCCAGGGTCCAGGATGAAGCCGTCCTATGTGCTCAGGAGCGGTGGGGCTTCCCTCGGTTCCTGCCCCTTGCCAGGCATTGCCTCTTCCCCTCACTGCTGGGCCTTTTGGGAAACTTTGTGATCCTTGAGGACAGAGTAGTCTTCATTGTCACACTGGGTCCTCAGTAAGTAGGGACCGAGTGCACCAATTGCAGTCTGGGGTCGGGGGAGGCCACAGACACCCTTTTGCCTCAGTGTTGTCGGCATGGGCCCTTGGGACCTGTGTAGTAATTTGTGGTGCAAGTGTGCATGTGGGTGTGTGTATGAGGGAGGAAGAGAGGCAGCGTATGTCATTCTGCACCATGTTCTACATGTGCGTAGTCACAGCACCATCTACAACATCTACGGCGTGGCTCAAACACATCCCAATTTTCAGCCAACTTGGGGTCCCTGTGAAGGGAAGGGGGAAACTCAATGACCAGCAGCAACAGGAGCCTGGGGGAGGGGAGACAGTGTCAGCTGGGGACAGCCAAGGGGAGGCCCCATGGCAGTGGTACCACTCGCTGAGGATCTGCCGCTGTGACTTTGGACTTGTACAAGGTAAAGTGTCCTGGTGAAGCCTGAGTCAGGGGCTCAGCATTCTTTCGGGAAAACTTCTGTAGGGCAAGGAAGGGGCTCAAACAGGCTGGGATCTGCCCACTGGCCTCAGGCCCTGTAGCCTCACCCTACTTGTTCTAGAAATAGAGGTTCCGTTGGGGGGTGCTTGGCCTTGAGGGGGTACCCAGGAGCTCTGGGAAGCAGTGCAGTCCTGACGAGCACAGTGCCTTTTTCCCCCAATATTTTTTAGCATGGTAAAATATACATGACGTAAAATTTATCTTCTTACCGTTGTAAGTGTACGGTTCAGTGGTATTAAATATATTCACATTGTTGCGCAACCATCGCCACCATCCATCTTCAGAACTGTTTTTATCTTGTAAAACTGAAACTCTATGCCTATCAGACGATAACTCCCCATTTCCTCCTCCTCTCATCCCCTGGCAGCTACATTCTACTTTTTGTCTATGAATTGGAGTAATCTAGATACCTCACGTAAATGGAATCAGGTGGTATTTATCCTTCGGTGACTGGCTTATTTATTTCATCTGCCCAATGTCTTCAGGCTTCACCATGTTACAGCATGTGTCACAATTTCTTTTCTTTTTAAGGCAGAATAATAGTCTTATCATATGTATAGACCACATATGGTTTATCGAATCATCCATAGGTGGGCACTTGGGTTGCACAGTGCATTTTTACTGTTTCCATAATTTAATAATTAAATAAGAGGTCGGGGTCTGCACTCAGAGTTTTCTATGTCTTTGTCTCATTGAATCATTTCCCTGGAATCCTGTTCATATGGTGGACTTGACCTCTTTGTGAGCAAAGGGCTTGGAAAGCAAAGAGAAGCATTAGTACATCAGGGTGTCTCTGATGAGATCCACCCACTTCCTGTGTGAGCTGGAATCCCGGGCTTCCCTTGGGGAGGACAGTGAGTGGACGTCTCAAGTGGATGGCGGTGCAGGTGTCTGTCCCGTGGTGGGGGTGTTTGTGCACTAATCCACCCAGGTTTCCCACCAGGCCTTGTTTATATGCACCAGCTGGTATGGGGTGGTAGACTGTTACCAGGTGCTGGAGTCACATATCCTGGAACTGAATGTGGGAACTCACACAGGTGACTCTGCTTCTTGACGCCTCTGTTCGTTTGTGTTCCCAGAAGGTGGCTGTGGGAAAGAAAGGAGAGACGCACAGTTGCTGAACCACAGTAAGTGCTCAATAAATGTTAGTTTTCTTCTCCACAGCTCTCCCAGTTTGTGGGCATGAAGTTAAGAGAAAATATTACCTGCTTTTTTGGGAACCACACACATGGTGGTGCATTGGATGTTGTCCACCTGGCCAGTCTTGCTACCCCCGGCCCTGAGACTTGGGCTTTTTCTGAGAAGCCCAGCCTTGCAAAGCTTTCACAGGACTCCCTGTGGTCATTCCTAGTTCCATCATTCAGGGGTGCAATGAGGTCCCAAGCAGCAAAATGTCATATCATTGGAAGCAAAACTCGCAGCCTGGAGTCTGGTTGGGTGAGAACCATGGGACCCTCACGGTGCCCAGCTTAGAGATCTGCCGGGATTGAATCCTGGCAAACAGATCTCACTAATAATTGCTCAGGAGTTCAAAGCTATTGATCCATCAGGTTAAGTCCACGTTTTGACCTAATAGGCCTACTCATGGTTGGATCTGAAGCAGCATTTGCGGAGTTTACGATGAGTCTGGTCACCTTAGATGTGTCCTCATGTTAGCCCCTGGTGACGGGGCTCCATCTCAACTCAGATGGGACATATCCCCAGGTAAGGAGGGCAAAAAATCAGAAATCTCCAGCAGACAGAGCGGGAGCCCAGGCTGGATCCCAGCTCTCGGCTGATGCGGTTTGAAGCCTGATGCACTGGGGCATCCCGTGGGCTCAGGCGCACACCACGTTCTCCTCCCCGGCCCTGCCTCCACTTCCTGCTGCTGCCTGGGCCCCTTCCCTGCCCGATTCAGTCTTTTCCTTTAGAGCTTGGGGTCCACCCAAGTAGAAACAAGAACACTATGACTAATTATAAAATCATTATATGATTAAACTCAATTAACTTCAAATAACCCTTGAAATTTGCTTAATGTCAGCCCTTGGCCCTGCTTGAACTGCTAAATATTGCTCTCCTTTGAAATTTCCACAGGACCAGCTGATTGCGGGGTGGTACCTGGTGCTCTGTGGGAACACATGTGTCTTGGAATGCGGGACAGGGAATGACGGCCCAGTGCTGAGGGTCTTGGGTGCAGGTGGGAGATGGCAGTGATAGGAATGGCAACGTGCGGCTCTGCTAGGTCTCAGCTGATCAATTGCTGGTGGGAACCCTGAGGTGGCCTTTCTCTTGGGCTCTGGCAAGTTTGTTCAAACCTTTGACTTTAGACTTGGTGCCTCTTAGGGGCTGAATGGTGTGCCCCTAAAATTCATATGCTGAAATCTTAACACCTGCCCAGTGTCTCACACTGTGACTGTATTTGGAGGTAGGATCTTTACAAAGGTAATTGAGGTTAAATGAGGTCAGAAAGGTGGGCTAATCCAATATGACCAGTGTCCTTATAAGAATAGGAAATGTGGACACAGACGTGCATAGAGGGAAGATCATTTGGAGACACAGGACACAGGGAGATGACGGCCATCTGCAAGCCAAGGAGAGAGGCCCCTGAGGAAACCAACCCCGCTGACACTGATTTGGGGACTTCCAGCCTCCAGGACTGTGAGAAAATAAAGTTCTCTTGTCCGTGGTACTGTGCTCTATGGCCACCCTAGCAGACTAATAGAGGACCCATCACGCTGCCTCCCTGCCAGCCGTGCAGGAGGTCAGCCTGGAGTGCTGGTGGCAGAGGGGGCGGCAGGCACCCCTCAGTGGTCCAGGGCCCTGTGGAAGGTGGCCAGCAGCCTACTGGGATTCCCACGCTGACTAAATGTTAGAAGTTGTGCGTAAGAACTGGCTCCGTGCTCAATGCCTTGGTGTCCTCACCGGTAACCCGGGGACGACAAGAGCATGCACCTCGTAGAGCTGTAGGATTAATTGGATTAGCTCAATTTGTAACTGCCTGGCAAGGAGAGGGCACTTAGAGTTAGCAATTGCACTCATTTTCTATTGCTGTGTGACAAATTGTCACATATTTAGTGGCTTCAAAGGACCTACTTACCAGCAAGTCAGAAGTCTGGGTATGGCATGACTGGGGTCTCTGTTCAGGGGGTCGGCCAGGCCCTCCCGCTACACCTGGGGAAGAATTGGTTCTATGCTTGGTCCCTGTGTCTTTGCTGGTTTTCAGCCAGGGCTGTTCTAAGCTCCTAGAGGTCACCCACATCCCTTAACACTCCTCCCACCAATCTGCAAACCAGCCGTGGAGAATCCCCCTGCATGGAGTCCCTCTCATGCCTTGAGTCTCTTTTGCTGAGAATAGTCCAGTCCCTTCTAAGGGCTCGGCTCGTTAGGTCGGGCTCACTCAGGAGAACTAATTTGGGATCTTAATTACATCTGTAAAAATCCCTTCATGGCAGCACCTAGGTTAGTGTTGGATTGAATATCTGGGAGAAAGTGTGTGTATACCAGGGAGAGGGAAACTTAGGGACCATGTTAGCATTCTGTGTATTGCAGCAATTGTTATCACAAGTGTATCCTTCCAGCTCTATTTGGAGAGCTCATCGTGGTGGAAGAACTCTGCCTCTAGACATTTCCCCTGCGTAGAGGTGTTGCAGTGACGTGAAGAATGAGGTGTTCTCTTTAGTCACTTTGTGTGCCTTCTGCTGACCTGCTGGGAAGCGGTTCGCAATGTTCTCCACTGTTAAATCCCAGCCCCCTCCCTCCTGATGCCATTGTCTCTATCTCCTGAACCCCATTTTAGGGGTTACCAGAAATTGTCTCTGCTGTGACTGGGCCTGGGTGCCCCAGGGTTTGAACACTCACTGGGCTTCCCCTCCAAAGAGGTTCTGCTGTAGGGGAAGGAGCACTGGGCTGGGAGCCAGGGGCCAAGGGCTGATGTCCTCACTTGCTCTCATTTATTAACCACCCAACCTCATTTTCTAATTTCTAAGTGGGAACAATGAATCCAATGTTCTTTCAGAGCTGTGTTAAGGGTTCCATAAGAGGAGGTGCATGAACGCATTTTGCCCATTGCGAAACATCAAACAGACGTAAGATGTATCATCACCCACTTGCCCTCTAGATCACCCAGTCAGAGAACCTTGCAGGCTGAGGTGGTCAGAGGGATTTAGATAACTCAGGGTCCTCAAATAGATTCCATATTTGCTAAGTAAGTCAATGTTCCTTCATCAGGAAAGGTCCTATCATCTATACAAATCCAGATGGTCTCCCATGTTCTGACTCTTTTGCCAGGTTGGTGGTGTGAGTGAAAATGCTGGGATCTTCTCTCTTGTTGATAATGAAGCCCACGGTTGGCTCAGGGATGCAGCTGGAAAGTTTCTAAAGACTCCACCTGAGGGATGTGACTTGCAGGCTGCAGATCAGACCTTGGGAGTTCTGGGCGTTGCTTTGGGTGGTGTATACAGGAGTCTCTCATTTGGTTCTTCAAGGAAATGTGTGCCCAGCCCTTGGCGACTGAGACCTGTGACGTTTCCGCACTGAGGGAAGCGATCTACTCTCACCCTGCCCATGGGCAGCAGGGCAAGATGGGTGTTCTGCTGATCTTCGTGGTGGTTAATTTTATGTGTCCACTTGGAGAATGTTTTTGGAGAGATGGGCATTTAGATCAGTGAACACTGAGTTTGGGTAAAGCAGATTGCCCTCCATGTCAGTGGGCCCCATCTTATCGGTGGGAGGCCTGGATGGAGCAAAACGACCAGCGTCCCTGAGTGAGAGGGAGTTCTCGGGCAGGCTGCTTTCAGACGTCGTCTGCACCATCAGTTCCTGGTCTCCACCTGGCGCCCCACACTGCAGGTGTGGACTTGCAGCCTCCGTGATCACGTGAGCCACTTCTTTGTGGTCAATCTCTTTCTATACACACACACGCAGCCTATAGGTTCTGTTTCTCTACAGAACCCTGACCAATACAGATCTTTCCCCGAAATCTTTTCTCTCTCCAGCTCCACAGTGTTCTGCCCTCTCTCTCCCGAAGGCTGGAAAGCTTGTGGCTGTTCTTCTCTGTCACCTCCCACTGGTGGCTGACCAGTCCCCAGGTGCTCCTGAGTCCACCTTTGAACGCCCCAGCCACGTCCACATGCCTTCGTTTGTGCTTCTGTTCCTCGGGCCTTAATAAATTCTTGGCTAAAGCATTACAGATTCTTAACTGATCTCCTCACTTCCAATTTAGCCCTTTCCTTCTGTTCAGAGAGGTCTTCCCCGAGCATGGCTTGCTTCTTGCCATCTCCCTACCTAAGCCGTTTCTCACTCTGGCCACAAATTACCATTCTGGTTCCCTTCCCTGGCCTTCTCCCTTCCCCACCCTGACTTATTCAGCCCTGTTCATCCTCATGACCTCCCTCAAGGGCCACCCATCCAATGGGGTCTTGTCCTGCCTCCTCTGGTGGGTTTTCTGAACAAGCATGACTTGGGGATGTGATCAAAATATGATTCTGTTTTCTCCCCACTGTCCCTTCTCGGTGGGGATTTTCCCATGGTGGCTGGACTCTGTGACTCCACGGGTCTCCCTGAGGTAACAGAGGGTCCCGCAGCTTTTGCTGCAAACACGGTCTCCACCAGGAATGCAGATGCTGACTTGGGTGACCCTCGGCACTCTGAATCTGACTGAAGTTAAAGTGTCTCCCGTCTCCACCAGGGCTGGCCGTGTGCCCCACGGGAGGGTGTGGGGTCAGCTCACTTGCTTTGCCCGCTTCTCTTCCCTGCAGGTTGCTGGTTCTGGCTTCTGTCCCCTTCAAGGCTAAAGCCTGGAGAGAGAGAAAGAAAAAAGAGGTAAGAACAGCTTTACTTTTCACCCTAGTTGGCTCAGGCTGCCATTATGGAATACCTTGGCCCGGGCAGCTTAAACAACAGACATTTATTTCTCACAGTTCTGGAGGCTGGGCAGTCCCAGATCGAGGTGCCAGCATGGCCTGGTCTGGTGAGGGGTCTCTCCTTGGGTTGCGAACGGCCACCTTCTCGCTGGATACCCACGTGGTGGAAAGACACAGAGCAAGCTCTCTGGTGTTTCTTTTCATGAGGACACCAGCCCTATCACAATGGCTCCGCCTTCATAACCTCATCTAAACCTAATTATTTAACAAAGGCCCCCAGCTCCAAATACCATCACATTGGGGCTTAGGGCCTCAACATATGAATTCTGGGAGCACGGTTCAGTTCCCATCATTGACTCATGTCACTGTGAGGTGCTGTTAGCTCTCTGGGTCTGGCCTATCTCCAGAGCCATCTCTTTATCATGCAAATGTGTCTGCTAGTCCTTCAGGGGCTAGAGCCCTCATGAAGGGGCGATGCTCGCCTCACACAGACCTCTGGTGGTATGACCTCTTGCAAAGTGTTCCCAAGACAAGCTCCAGCCTGTGGCTGCCTCTCTGGGTCCCTGACCCTGTGCCTTGGCTTCAGGCTCTCTCCCTTAGATTTCTCAGGTGTGGGCCAGACACAGGCCACTGCACCCCCCAGTACAGGAGTCCTTGCCCGGCTCTCCCAAGTCTCTGTTCAAAGCCCTACTTTGAGGGAGAACCTCCCAAACTAAATCCTCAAGGTCAGCCTCTGAGGCCTTGCCCTATTTCTCAGGGGCCTCAAGGTCACACACAGCTGTGGTCATGCAGGCCGCACAGGATCTTGCTGGTCTCTGCGTCTGTCTCCTCCTGCTGTCCGGTCTCCTCTGCAAGCCTTATGGCTGCTGCGTTGACCGCATCTCTGCCTACTCTGAGTCAGGTGGCTCAGCTTTTCAAGAAAGACCACCACTGTTTTATGCCAGACATCAGAACGGTGAATTTTATACCTGGGATTTAGGTTTTGCCCTACTGAGTCCAGCTATGCTCAAAGCCACCCAACCCAAACACGGCCATCAGAGCCACAGGCAGGATGGGAGTGGGGCAGGCACTCCAGAACACACCTTCTGCAGCTTAGGGCGAGATTTTTAGTTTTCCTGATGTCCAGCCGGTTACTTTGCATAAAATAAGTACTCAGTTCAGTGAGAAGAATACATATCGCTTTTAAGAAAGGCACCATGTTTTCTTTCTTCTCTGTGTGCCTGCAGCACCTTGAGCATGTTTTATATGACGGAGGTGCTTAATAAATATTGTTGACTGATTCACTAGGAAAAAGGTGGTCTAGACATGCCTTCTGGAAATGGCCAGTAAGCCCCATTATTCCTTTTTGCAGTCGATTGTCGTAGAATGGGCCTTTTGGCATTAATCCCAAAAGGGCAGTAAACAAAGATGGCTGTATAATTTTATTATCTCTGATCCTCCATCAGAACAGCCTTCTCGCCTCCACCCGCATCTCCGCCTCATTGCTTCAGGGTTCAGCCCTCGTACAGCTGTTGGATCACACTAATAGCCCCCATCTTCGTTCTGAACAATAACGTTTGTTTCCAGAATAATTGAATCCTGTGGGGACACAAAGGGTGTAGAACACGTTATAACGCTTGCTGTGAAAAAGGGAAAATAAGGCATTTCCTTGATGGCATTTAGTTCAGGGAACACAATTCATCAGAGCTGTCTTTATCTACTTATGTTTTAGTGATTAAACGCTGGGGGAAAATAGCCTCAGACTTAAAATACGAGGAGCACTTCTGGCCAAGCCTGTCGGTTTAATTCAGATGTTAAGTATTTCCAGAAGGGTCAAGTGCTCAAGGCCTGGATGTTTTGTCCTTTGAGTGAAACTAGCTCAAATAAGAAGGAGATAATCAGTAGCCCAACTTGGGATACACTTCAGCGTTGAAGGGGTTAGAGGTCCCAATTTTGCAGGAAACTCATGTTCCAGCTCTGGGCCTCTGAGAAAAGAATTTGAAATGTGGGTAATTTCATTATGTAAAAGGCAGCTTCGAAACATCCTTGTTCCTGGAAAATAGATGGTTTATTTAAGGTTGATTGAGTTGGAACTCTTTCAGCAACAGTTTGGTCCGTCTGCAATTTCCCCAACTTAGACAAGAGGACATTCCAGTGAAGGAGCCGGGCAGAGCCACAGCTCGGAGGAGGCCACGCCACGTTTCTCTGTGTCCTGTGCTAACCACCAGGAATGGGTGGGCGTTGGTTGGCTTTCGGGTCTCGGGGACCAAACCCATAGTCCCTGCAGAGAATTCTGGTCTTTGGGGACTCCAGCAGTTTTATATTGTTAGATTAACACCCAGAAAGTTCTGTATTTTCTCCTTGGTACCTCGCAACAATAGGATTGACCCTGTGACCCCCTCCCGTAGGCGTGGTTCTCCAGACACTAACAGCAGGGTTTCCCACAAAATTATGCCTTTAAACGTAGAGAGAAATCTTCCTAACACTGATGAGTCAATATGGCTTAATTATTATTAACCCAAATACCACATTTAAATAGGTAAGATTTAGGGAATTACATTTTTACGTTCGACTTTCCTTATCAACTCGCTATAGTGTACGGAGGTAACTGGAAATAACTCTGTAAAATGGAACTCTTTATTAACTCAATTAAATATACACATTAATCAGGTTTAGTGTAAACATAGTTAAAATGAACTATGCAATTGGGATAAGATTTAAATAATTGTCTCCTTTATTTATTGGCTGTACTCACAGAACAAATTAGAAAGAAATGGGTAAACTGAAGTCAGAATGTAACTTAAACAAAACAAAACAAAACAAAAGAGAACCACACACAAATACTCATACTTTAAAACAGCAAGTGGCAGGGTTTTAAAACAGAATTTTTGAATGATTCGCTACTTCTCAGAACCCCTGGAATTGCAGGAGTGGTATTGCTTACTAAGATGTCGGGTGTTTGAACTAACAGAGAAATACTCCGATTTGTAATTCAGTGGAGGTTTAAGGACTTGGCACTTAAGAATCTTAAAGCATGAGATAAAATCTGCCAAGGGTTTTTGCAGAGAAACAGCAGTCAATTTCCACAAGGGTTGTCTCCGGGAATTCCTTTTATTATCCACTTTGTGTCTCTTTATCCTTGCGAAAGTTTTAAGCCTAGGATGACCACCTAGTTTATTGTCCCAGGCTGACCACTTCCCAGAGTGAAAGAGGAAGCTATTAATAATTAATCTGGGACAACTGGCATCCCCCAGGAGTCAGGAGTGGTCTTCCAGGAAATGAGGTACCAATGTAATCACGGCCTTTTCTTTTGTTGGTTCTACCTTGATTGTCCTGATGTTTGCTTCAAGTGTTCTCTGAAATGTTCCTGTGGGTTTAAGACACATAAAGAATCAGTCCCAAAGAGGGATTGCTCTGAGGAAGCCCTTGGAAGGCAGTCAAGCTCAGTCATTAAGGGGCACACAGGGAGATGACACAGTCCTCAGTTTGGATCTTAGCATAGCCCCTTATTAGCTCTGTGACCTGCAGCAAGCAATCTCACCTCCTGTGCTTTGATTTTCCTCATCTGTAAAGTAGGGATTGTTATGAGTGTTAAAGGATGTAACAAAGCACTCGGTGCCTTGTGGCATTATAGTGAGCTCTCAATAACTGTAGCTACTATAAAACTATGATTAAACATTTTTTTTTATTTCAGCATATTATAGGGGTACAGATGTTTAGGTTGCGTATGTTGCCCTTATCCCCACTCCCCTCCAAGTCCGAGATTAAACATTTTAAAATAATGAATTTGGTCAGGATTAAAAATAACAAAAATGGAGCCTGACTTCTCCAAAGGCTGAGCTTTGCCGGTGCCTGGTAGGGTTGGCAGGGAGTACTGAAGTTGGAAAGGCTTCGCCGTGCTTTATTCAAGGTTAAAACTGTTTTTCCTTGGGGGGAACCACTTTAGAAGGGGAGTCAAGGAAAGATCCAGAGAAGTACTTGGCTTTTTGAGTGTCTTAGTCTGTTGTCTATTGCTATAACAGAATACCTGAAACTGGATAACTTTTAAAGAAAAGGAATTTATTTCTTACAGTTATGAACACTAAGTCCAAGGTTGAGGGGCCACATCTGGTGAGGGCCTTCTTGCTGGTGGGGACTCTGCAGAGTCCTGAGGTGGCGCAGAGCATCACGTGGTGAGGGGCTGAGAGTGCCAACAGGCTGGCTCAGGTGTCTCTTCCTCTTCTTAGAAAGCCACCAGTTCCCCTCCCATGATAACACTTTAATCCATTAACCCCTTAATCTATGAATGGATTAATCAATTCACGAGGGCTGACCCAATCACCACTTAAAGGCCTCATCTCTCAATACTGCTACCCTGGGGATTAAATTTCAACGTGAGTCTTGGAGGGGACAAATATTCAAACCATAGCACTGAGCTTTCTCAAATCTGGGCAGGCTCTTGTCGGCCCTTTCCTTGGTGAGAGTTATGTACTCTGTAATAGTTGCTGCAAGGATGGATACCTTAATTTGCAGCCCTTGCACGGGTGATGAAGTCCATTCACCTACACTGCCGGAATCCTTGCTTGAGCCACTCCAGGAAGTGGCATGGACCCATTTTCCAGATGTTGACATTGAGGCCCAATCAGGGCACAGAGGGAGCCAGGCGAAGAGCTAGGACTGGCGCCAGATCTTATGACGCGAAATTGGGTTTCTTTTTGCTGCATTGCCCTGCTGCTTTCTTTGAGGTTTAGCATGCAGCAAAATCAGAACAGCCACTAGGACAGGCCCATTCACAAGGGCTAAACTTGGAAACGTGGAGCTAGTGTCATGCACTGGTATGCCTCCAGGCAGCCAACAAGATCCTGCAGGGGCTCAGGTAATACTTTTTATTGAAACCATTCTTGGTTGCTCAAATGTAACAAATCCGAATGTTACAAAATTGTAACAACATCTAAGGTGTACAGGGCTATTTCTTTTTAAAAAAGGAGAAAGAAGAGTAACTTTGTTTCATCAGAGATTTCCACAGCATCCCATACCTTATGCAGATGTCAAATACACATATGGATGGAATCAGACATTAATGCAAAAGACACACAGTGCTTCTGCTGGCGTGTCTCGTAACTGATACGCCGTGTGCGTTTGTGTGTGTGTGTGTGTGTGTGCGCGCACATGCTCCTGTGCACGCACGCCCACGGCGGGGGGAGCTCGGAATCTGGGAAGGCCCTCCAGCTGTCTATCTGGATGTGAACGGCCACACTCGCCCACACGTATGTCGATTTAACAACACGGTGCTCTGCACATGTGCATTTTGCTGCCCAACATCTTTGTTTCTCAGCCACTTGGTTTCAAACTTGGAAAAGCTGCATTTGATGTTGAAAGCTAAGTTCACACCATGCAGGGTATTTTAAAACCCAGCATCTGATGCCCGAAGTGTGAAAAAAAAAACAAAAAAACGAAAAACCCATCTTTTTAATCCTTTCTGTGGGCACCGAGTGCTGGGAAAGTTTATCTTAACTAATGGGGGAGCTCACAGCACTGACAGGATGCCTGCGTCTCTCTGTCATGACGGGACACACATTGAAACGATCCTGAACATTTCGGCCAAAGAACAGTTTCATTAAAGCCTTGGTCTGGTATAAGAGTGGTCTAAATGTTTATGACAAGTGCAATCTTCTGAGAAATGATTACTCAAATCCAATCACTAAAAACGGGTTTATTTGAATTTAAAAAATATGTACTTATACATATAAGTTTTGAGGATTATAAAACCAAAGAACAGAAGGGACAGTTGAAGAATTTGGGACTAAAGGGAGAAAGGGCGGCACAGTGAGGAAGTACAGGTTACCTCACTGCAGTGATCACAACGTGCCCAAGTTCATTTGAACCCTCCGCTGGACCGGCCATGACTGTCTCAGAGTTGGCCCCCAAGGTGAGGCTGTTCCTTCCCAATTCTTCCTTCCCCCTCTTCGTTCCCACATGTCCGCTCTGCATCCTAAGTTGAAGGCCCCCTTCCTGCTCCTGTTCCCTCTCCCCTTTATGAACCTCTTGCACTTCTGACTCCACTTGGGTGTCTGTCCCGGAGGAACCAACCGACCTGCTTGCTCATCAATCCCTCGGCCTCCTGTTAAAATGCGGATTGTGATCAGCAGGGTGGCACGGGCCTGTGCTTCTCCATTTTTAACCAGCTCCCGGGACCCCACATGGAGTAGTGAGACTCATTTGACGCCTGTGTGGCACTTTGTTCCACAAGTCTTATTTTATAAGCGTGTCTTCCAACCAGACTGTGGGCATTGATCGAGGAGAAAAGGATTCATGCCTGGTTCATTTTTCTTGCCCCACCCCATCAGTGCCTTTCAGGCACCCCACAGTGCCTTTCCCATGCAAGGGGCTACAAGGTGGGAGTTTATAGAAGGAAGGCAGGGGGAGGCCCCCATGCTCAAACTATCTTACAGGAATTAACATCTTATTTGCAGAGGTCAAATATAGTTCCATGATGGGCTTCCACTTGAAGGATGAATTTTTAGAGTTAGGGGTAGCTCAGAAAGTAGATTATTGAAACTAAGAATTATATATCCCAATGTCCTCTGTTGGGTGGGAGGCATGAGCCACTCACGGTACCAGCTGAAGGCTTGTTCTGGGGCTGCAGTACAGCACAGATGGCAGAAACGCGCAGGCGCCTTCCCTAGTCCTCAACCTTCCAGGGTTCAGCCACCAGCCAAGCTAGACCACAGGGCCAAAGGAGCAGTACCGCGGTGCCGGGACCTGTGGCCTTTCTGCGCCCTTTCCTTCTTCTAGAGCAGAAGTTGGAAAATTTTGTCTATGTAGGACCAGACTATAAATATTTTAGGTTTTGGGGGGCATAAGGTCTCTGTTACACCATCTCAATTTCACTGTTGTAGTGAGAAAGCAGCCATAGACAATAAATGAATGAACACGGCTGTGTCTGAATAAAACTTTATTTACAAAACTAGGCAGTAGGCCAGTTTGGCCCATGGGCCATAGCTTTCCCGCCACTGCTCTGGAACCATCAGTGACAATAGCAGAGGCAAATAGGGAACAGATTCCTGAAGGTCTCTTCTGAGAAGGGCACTTTCTTACTATGCTCTTACTTAATACTCCATGGAGGGAGGTGGCCCTACCCCATTTGGCATATGAGGACACGGAGGCTCCATCAGCCAAGTTGCCTATAGTAGCACAGCTGGTAGGAGACGTAGGTGGGATTTGAATCCAGATCTACTGAGTCAGAATCCATCATTCTTTTTACACTTTCATTTCCTCGCACTCGCCTTGGAGTACAGGCTTCTAGCTCACAGTGCCCACTCTGCCAGCGTAAGGTCACTCCACCAGCTCTGCAGGACTCCTAACCTGTCCATGCTAACATGCATGGCAGGAAACTGTCTCTCACCCCACTCTTCTGCTTATGAACAGGCAAAGATCAAACAATGGTGCGTTACCTCGAAACATGGAGAAACAGGGCTGGATTTTCTACAGTGGGCCTTTGTGCACAAGCCAGTGAAACACCAACAGAAAAAAATAATCTTATCATAAATTAAAAGAACAATCTTTAGAAAATAGCTGAAATGTAAGGTTAATTGGAGCCAGAAATGTCAAATTAATGCAGCAATGCACGGGGGAGCCTGCCCTGGCCTTTGTGCACAGAATCTGTGCGCACGACGGAGGGAGGCGGGGACGGCATAATAGGGTTTTGGGGAATCCCCTGTCATATTAAACAGGCTTTGCAATTAATTTCTTGCTGCAATGTTATTTTCATTGGCCTATATTTTCTTTGACCTCTCACATTTTTGAGCTACCAATCCAGGGCAAGTGGGATTTAGGACTGAAACAAAAAAGCCCCACAAAACTGTTTTGACTTAAAATCAGTAGAAATGTGATAAAACTACAGTGGGGTGGGTGAGTCGTTGGAGCGCCCTTGGGGTGAGTTGGGGTTCGCAGGTCGGTCGGTGGAAGAGGCTGACTTGAAAGGCTTATCTCAATCCCTTTCAGGATGCCCAGGTCCCCACCTTGCAGGGAAGTCTTTGGATACCCAGGAGGAGGGCGGCGGCCTTACAGGCCAAGGTCTTTCACTCATTGAGTGCAAAACACAGGCGAGGCACCTTTTAAGAACATCACCTTATTTAATCTTCATAAAGGCCCTGTGAGGTACGGTCTATAATTATTGCCGTTTTCAGATGGGGAAATGGAGGCACAGCATGGTTACGTGCCTGGCCGAAGCCAAACGAGTAGTAAACGTCCCAGGCTGGGATTTGAACCCAGGCCTTCCTGACCCCAGGAGCTGTGTGTTTAACCATATGTCATACTTTCTCCTCCTCGTGATGGCACCAAAGTCCACCTGGAATGTCTGCAGGCCACGTAATCACAGTCAAACTCATTTTTATTTTTAGTTATGGTAAAATAACCTAAAAATGACCATTTAAGTCATTTGTAATAGTACAGTTCAGTGGCAGTAAGCATATTCACAGTGTTGTGCAACCATCACCACCATCCAGCTCCAGAACTTTTCATCTTGCAAAATAGAAACTCTGTGCCCACCCACAGCTCTCCCTTCGTCCCTAGCCCACAGCTCCTGGCAACCACCATTCTACTTTCGACCTCTGTGAATTTGACTACTCTGGGTACCTCCATGTTGTATAATAGCATATGTCAGAATTTCCTTCCTTTTTAAGGATTAGTATTTCATTGCATGACTATACCGCATTTTGCTTATCCATTCATCTGCCAACACTCATTTGGTTTGCTTCCACCTTTGTCTATTGTGAATAATCCATTTTAAAAGTTGGTATTGGGGTGTGACTATCAAGGGGCCGCAATAGGGAATTCCTGTGTGGTAATGGAATGTTCTGTGTCCTGACAGTGGTGGCAGTTATAGGAATCTATTCATGGGAACAAACTGCCTAGACATGCACATGCACACACTCATACATATGCACATATTAAAAGTATGTAAACACAAGTGAAAACTGAATAAAGTC
Organism: Indri indri; assembly: GCA_004363605.1. NCBI lineage: Eukaryota > Metazoa > Chordata > Mammalia > Primates > Indriidae > Indri > Indri indri. The sequence continues at coordinate 9,682 of RJWJ010011921.1, read as the reverse complement.
TGTAGTATGGTTAATAGCATTGTACCTAAGTCAGCTCCCTGGTTTTGATATTGTTCTACTGTTCTGTATGAGGTCACTGTTAATGTAGTTCCATGCTACGTAAGTGCACTGACTCAATTTTTTTCCCTACAACTTCCTGTGAGTATGTAATTATTTCAAAAGAAAATGTTAACAAAATTGCACACATGAAAGAGAAGTTAGTAGTCAGTTTGCTGCATCAGCTCAGCCACTAAAAGGGTGTCATATTGTGAGATATCAGAAGAGGATGTCGCCAGAAAATCTTTCAAGGTTTCCTGAATTATCAAAGACCACTCGTTGCCACATTAAGAGAAAACTCCAAAGAAAATTTTTGTTCATCAGAAAAATGATCCCATGTCAGTAATGGCAGCAAGGGAGAAGGTTAGCACATTGTGTTTGGTATTTTATTTGTCCAGAGGGAAGGATTAGTGCTTTGTTTTTTGGGATGCCCTGCGTTCAGTGGGGCACAATGATCCTAAGTCATAGGTATTTTTATTGCATTTTTGTGTATGAGGAGATGGAAGCTCAGAAGCGGTAAGTGACTGTCCAGTGTCACGTAGTCAGTAACCAGCAAGATTGGCCTCATTTAATGGCAGGCTATTTGTCCTTTCACCCACACGTTATGCTTTCCAGGTGGAACCGAGCTACAAGAACAGAGGGTGTGAATGTGGGGAGAGTTTGCCTGGTCTAGTGTTGGTGATGAAACAAAATGAGGTGAATTCCCAGGTCCTCAGTGTGAAGATACTAATAGGTGTCTATGTTGAGATTTTTGAGGATCACATTGTCATTTAGAAAATGCCCGAGCAATCAATAAAAAGTAAGGTCCATTCTGGTATTGGGATTGATTTTTTTTGCACACAGCATGTAAGTAAGAGAAAAAATGCTGTAGAATTTTGCTATGTTTGGCTTCATGAGAAAGAATATACATATCTGAAAATTCTTTGGATAGACTTAGGGTAGGGAATTTGAAGGGACTGGTATATTTCAAAGCTAGAAACATGAACTATGGGCATCATTGCTAAAATGTGCTGTACCTTTTTTGAAAAATGTTGGTTCTTGGAATTATTGGAATGCCTACAACTTTACACCACAGTAGTTCACGTTACTGGGTCCATTCTCACTGTACATCATGCTGTGTCAAAGCATTGATCCATTGTCAGTCTAATTTGGAATAAAACGTCACATTAATTTAGAAATGTCGCAGGATACATGCATGACTTTTAAAGACCACTCCCAACTGTGTGCTCTTGGAAAACAAGAGAAAGCTGCTTGCACTATAAGCAATGCCTCCCAGCAGACCAGGAGGCCCTGCCAAGGGCAGATTGGAGAGTTGGCTTTCCCTCTTCCTCAAATGAAGAAAGTGAGCATTTGACTTCATCAATTTCAATTCTCACCACAACCTTGTAAGACAGATATTGTCTCCTCTACTTGGCCACTGAGGGAATCGAGACTCAGAGGAGGGCGGTTAACTTGCTGAGGGTCACAAACTATTAAGCAAAGTAGCCAGGCTGCATCCTCCAATCTGATTCCATGTCCAGTTCTCGCTCCTGTATGCTATGATGAATTTCCTATCATTTAGCTCTTTAGGACAAATGATAAAGTCAGAGATTAGAAAATTCTGGCTTTATTACAAATTTCCATAGATATATCTTTAGTGTGTGTTGTGTCTGTGTATTTATACATACATCAGCATTACCGCTGAATATGTATAATGAAACTTGATCTTTGATATGATAATTAATTTTTTGGAAATGTTCATGTCTCACACGAAATGCTCAATTGCTGAAAATACAGCCAAACTGAAGAATGAATTTGACTGTGTTTAGCCAACTCATCAATTCATGATCTCTTAGGATGCATGAACTGTGATGTATAGAGAAGTGGATACAGCTGGCATATTTCCAGCATTTTGGCCTCCATTGAGAATTTAGAATTTAGGGGTATCTTTCATCCTTTCTTGCCCTCCCCCACAATTCCCCCAGTTGTTTGTATTTCCCAAATGTGGAAAAGGTGGGGAGTATTGAGTTTTAATATGGGCAGATCCTTAATGGGCTCTGTCAACCAGGTGGCTAGTAGATGCACCGCTGTATTTCAGTGGTGTAAGCATCAACTTACAGTTAAATATTTGCACGTGTATCTAATTGTCTATGCGAAATTGTTCCTGCCAAATAGAAGTCTACTTGAGCCTTCAAAATAACTTGGCATCTAACATGCGTTAATATTTTAAACCGTTGCTAACACTTGGTGCTATAGATCCAATTTTACTAATGTGTTTTTTTTTAAAAACACCTCCCACTGCAGAGTGTAATTTTTGAATATTTGTAGCACGCTTAGAATGCCACTGTAGGGCTCTGAGAACCAAGAATTCTGATGGTGTATTCACAAGTGCCCAAATAACCAGTAGAAAAAGAACCCCAAAATCCAGTTTAATCAACTGGTTGCTACGTTTTTCTAAATGATGTCGAAAACTGGTTTGACAGATACAGCTCCTGAGTGAACTTTGTGTGACTGCCTCAGACCATGGAGAGGCTCGGTCACTCAGTGTAACGTGGGCTGATGAGGGCACCGCAGCGGTGATTCGGGCTTTGACCGTGAATGAAGTCCCTCATCAGACCCGCACAGAGTGGCTGTCAGCTTCCCGGGCTCCGTGTTGGAGCAGAGCAGTGTCCTCCCTGCAGGGGTTGCAGGGCTGGGGCAGGCGGGTTTGAGAGAGGGAGTATTTCGCCCTGCCTGAGTGGGGGGAGCTCAGAGCCCAGAGCCGAACCCTCAGAAGGCATCCTGCAGGGAGGCAGGGAAGGGGTGAGGGAAGGGGCCGGGCAGAAGGAGCAGCTGCGAGCCAGGGGCAGAGCGGGAAGGCCAGAGCAGGCTTGGGCAATGCTGCCAGGTGGGCTTGGTGTCTGGCAGGTAGGGGCCATGGAAGGCAGGCGGGCGGCGGGGGAGGAGGCTGGCAAAGACACAGGGCCTCGAGATCATAAAAGAACTTGCAAGTGGAGCTAAGGACGGTGGACTTTCACCGGAGGGGATTGCCAGCAGCAGAGTGATGCACTTTGACAACCCATAGGCTGTAGTATTGACACTGGGAAAATCTCGATAACTCCACCCGAGGGCCTATTTAATACACCGTGATCCACTGCCCAGAAGAAGTAAATCACCCTCTCCCACCATACAGCACTGCCCCCAGGTCTTACTTCTGCAAAGATGGTGAGGTTACACAGATCTGGGGAATAATATTAGAAATTAGAATTCAGAGCAACATTGGCACAGCTAAATGCTTGGACACTACAGTGGCCATCTGTGCATTTCATTTAAAAAACATTTATTTCGTTGGTGGTTTCCCAACCAGACAAAAGTTCTGGAGACATTTTTGGTTGTCACAACCAGAGTGGGGGTGCCACTGGCATCTGGTGGGTAGAGGCCAGGGGACCCTGCTAAACATCCTACAGGGCAGAGAATTATCTGCCCAAAATGTCAACGGTGTAAGGCTCCATCCCTGGCTTGGTACCTAGGAGCTTCTGGACACTGCACCCGTCACTGGGAATACCGAGCTCAGTCAGACTTGACTCGTGCCCTCGAGAAGTGTGAGACGGACAGCAAGCGACAGGCTTGGAGATGCACAGCCAGAGGTCACTGAAGGTCACTGTGGGTTTCTAGAAGCAGGACCCTCCCGGCCCCCCTGAGTCTGTGCATAGATAGACTGTGCCAAGGATTCCCCAAGACCATGGGGTTTGCTCTGCCTTTTCTTGTGTGGAAAACGAGCCTTGTCCTTCCTGCGCTCCTGGGGCTGCTTTTCTTTCATCCTGTGTAGAAAGTGGGACTGGTGAGGGGAAGTTGAAGTTGAGGAAAAAAATCCTAAGGGGCAAAGGGTCAAGAAGAGAGGCTGAGTTGAGAATGCCATAGCTATTCTGTAAGCTTATTTCCAGATCATATTTTATTGTAGAGAAAGTTCAGCAGTGACTCAGGAGAGGCAAGGGACCTTGGCTTGGTTTTCCAACACCCATGAGTTCTAGGTCACAGCTGACACATAAGAGGTGCTTCTTTGTTTCTTTTTTTTAAAAAATAAATATTATTGTTTATAGTTAAGCTATACAATATGATGGTATAAGATACACATATTTGTTGTAAAATGGTGAAACAAATCAACGTATCCATCATCTCGCAAAGGAGATGCTTAATAAACATTTGTCAAGTTGATTTGGAATTTGATCTTGCATGAAATCTCGTATACTCTGCTGCCCTTTCACGGGAATGTTTTTATGGTGTCAAAGGGTTCCAAATGATGGTGTAGCTTGTCCAAGAGGGAGCAGCCCCATCGAGAAGCATCCTCTGCCGCCGCCGCTTCTCAGCAGGTTCATGATGTCAGACTTGGCCACGCTTCCTCCGCCTGCTTTTGCAATCAGGCTCATTACCAAAGTCCCGGCTTCCTGCTGACCTTCTCGCCATGTGGGGGACAGCCGCAGCTGCACCCAGCCAGGACTCTTCCAGCATCCCAGATGTTTGTGTTTCAGGGACAACGGTCTCTACTCAGCCCAAATGCTCCACTTCAAGGGATTCTGCAAACCCGAGCCTGCGGTAACCCTTTCTGAGACCCCGTTGCTTTGATGGAGTCATTTGCTCGCACTCTGGGTCACGAGAGTCACCAGAGTCCTGGTGGCAGGTATGTTGACAGGATGGGGACTGCAGATGGACCCGAAGCCCACGCTGAAGCAGAGAGTGACATGAGTGGAGAAGAAAACATAAAAATTCCTGCGTGCTGAGAAAGATTATGCTGGCTTACCCACAGGGCTCCCGCTGAGCGCAGTTGTAATTGGAATGTACTCTTTGCAAAGTTTATTGGGTCCTGGAGCGACTTGTTACTGAACTGGTCAATTAATCTATTATTATTATTTTTTAATGAGTTAGGGGATTTCCTTTAGCAGAAAATCACCAGGAAGCATGACCAAGTGCCCAGAGCTTGGGGAAAGGCCGGCCTTTCCTTCTAGAAAACCCTGTTCAACAATTAAAGGAGGAAATGGATGCCTCCTGCTACAGGTGGCAAATTGGGCTGATCTGGGAACCAAAAAGGAAGGATTTATTCTGCTTGGAGGTGAGCACAGGGAGATCACCATGAAACCTGATTACTCAAGTGCAGCAGTTTGAATGTTCGGAAATAAAGCCGTGGAGTCTCCCTGCTGAGAGACAAATGATTTCTATTTAAAAACTTGCTTGTTCCGTGCAGTAACTCCCAATGTAGCAATAATTAATGATATCAGAAGGTTAAGAAAGACCTTCTGCTGGAATCCCTCTGCTCCAGGCGTGAAATTGGATTAAAGTGAAGATAAACTTAGACACTAAATCTGTGGAGGAAATCAGTAATTACGTGGAAATGCACACATTTTGAGCTATTTGAGTGAGCCAGGTTGCTGTTCTGTCACTACTCCTGTTCTAGGCACTTGAGGCAGGCGGAAATGAACTGTCAGAAGAGGTCACTAAACGGGGCACTGTGTCCACCTTAGTCCCGACTCTAGATTTAATTTTTTCCCCCAACTGAAGTTCCGTCAGCCTTTTAGATACACTCTAAGGCCAATACTGTTGGCTGCCTACCTAATATCTGTTTCCCCTTTTTCTTTATTAACAAATTTTTTTTTTCAGGGAGACAATGCACAGCCCAAAGAATGCAATTTCCCAGACATCTAGCAGGTGAGCGTGGCCGTGTGACATGGTTTTGGCCAAAGAAATTTAAGTGGCAGCCTGCTGGTGGATCTTCTGGGAAAGGCTGGCACATGCATTTTGCCCTTTGTCTTTTGCCCTCCTTTCCCCTCTGTTCCCTGCCTGGAACAGCAGTGGAAAGCCTGGAGCTTGGGCTGCCGCTTTGTAACCACTGGGATAACATTTCTGTCCTAAGGATGGTGGAGTCAGCAGCTGGAAGGAACCTGGCTCCTTCATGATTTCCTTGGGCAAATGGGGAGGAGGGGTCTCTGCCATCAGGCATCTTAGCTGATCAAGCCCTAAGCCAAGAAGTTTAGATTTAGAATAAAATCCTTTTCTTGATTTTAGGCATAGAGCCAAAAGAAATAGGGTGTATTTGGGAGGACTCAGTGGGAGGCTTCCTGTCCTCCCAGGAGGTAGAAGACATGTGTCTGCCTCCTGGCCACTGAGATGATGGGCTGCGCCAGCTGTAGCACCTTCTCTGGGCATGGGAAGGAAGGAGGAGGTGTTGATGTCTTCTGCGGCATGTGGCTGAGGGATGTGGCTCTTTTGGTCCCCTCTGGGACTCCTCGGTCACCCTCAGTGTGTCACATGCCTGCCTCCAGGGCCCCAATCAGTTCTGTTTGCTCTGGATGGATTCTGAATTGAACACCAGGCATCCTGGTATCAACGCCTTTAGATTAATAGAAAGTAAAAAACAAAACAAAACAAAACAAAAACCAAAAAAATGAAACAAACAAACAAAAAAAACCACCAAAAAAACCTTCAGTTCTTCTTCCTGCAAATATCTAAAGTTCACTGTCTAGACTGAGAGGACAGGATTTCCACTCACCGGCTCTCCTTGTTCTTAGGGTGCCACTGTCTGGATGCAAGTAAAGCTGTTTCCCTTCTTTGCAATGGGCTTGCACCCCAGGCCATGAGCTGGAGTGCAGGGGCCCTGTGCTGAGCAGGCACTTCTGGATTTGAACAGGGAACAAATTTGAGGCTGGGTACCTCTTGAAAAACACGCCTCCAACCTACAGGAGCCATCAGCTTCATCACACTTCCTGGGTCGCATTATCTAAGTCCTTCCTTGGTTGAAGGGTCCAGTATTTGATCTTGAATCATTTAAAGCCCACACGTCTATGCATTGCTTCAATCAGTACTCGTAACAGTCCTCCAGCTAGTTATTTTTAGCTTCATGTCATCTATGAGAAACTGAGACTTTTTAAGAGGCTCAGTAACTGGGCCAAGATCACAAAGTTATTCTCTGGCAGAGCTGGGCTGAATTCCCTGGCGCCTTCTTCCTTCTCCCTCATTGCTTCCATGTGGATCTCTCCTCCTCTCCAGACATTCCTGGCTTTGCTGGAGCCCCAGGAATCACATGCACAGATCTGGGTTTCCACTCCCTCCTGGGTACACAGCTAAACTGTTTCTACCCAGGGCTCCCTTATATCAGACTGTACAGTGAGTTTGCACCAGTGATGTGGGAAAAAGTGATTTTTGCTGCTTTCAGTTCTGGCCTCTAAAATGTCCTGTGTGATAGACTCTTTGAATGCAGAAGATCCAGAGGGACTTTAAGAAGACCCATTGGCTGAGCCACAAGATAAGAGAGGTCTAACACATCCTAGAGGAGAGCTGTCCAGCTTACATTGGTCTATCCTGTCAATGAGAAACTGGGGGTTGTTTGATACAGCAGCTAGTGTTAGCAACCCTGACTAACACAGGCTGCTTGGTTGGCTTCCTGACACACAAATGTCTGTATTGGATCTTGTTAAAGTCATGACAGCTAGTGGGGAGAAACCACGTTCCGGATATTCTGGGATGGGTGTAAGGATTTGGTGGAGACATTCTCTTCTAACTTGAGATTCCTATAACTATTACATATGTTTTTGAGGATGGTCGACACCATTATGTTTTTCAGGGTGGAGCCACAAAGGCATGCGGACAGCACCCAGGTCCCAGTTATTAGCTCTTTCTGTCTTTAGTCTCTTAGAGTTTTTCTCTAATGTGTCTAAATTCCTCCTTGGGTTTTACTGTAAATATAAAACTACATTTCTTATAGCCACTTTTTAAAATCTAGCTCATAGGGAATTATTCTCAATTTACCGAAGTAACTGTAGACACATTCATGGCTTTCTACCACACTCCCCAACATGTCCTCACACAGACACACACACACACACACACACACACACACACACACACACAGGCACACTTATATACAGGTTAAAGTTTCATATTGTTTTGCTTTGATCTCTAATAGTAGTGCATTTGAGACTGTGTCTATGTATCAGAGAACAAGTTACTTCATTTCTGAAATTCAGTTCCTTCACATGGAAAATGGAGATAAAAATACCCACTTTTCTGGATTGTTGTGAGAACATAATGTGATAACATATATATATATATATTAAATCTTCCTAAGTACTGCAATGATAACATATGTAACAGTGCTGAGCACTGTACTGTGAGCCCAGTGAGCTCTATCAACAGGAGATAGATGCTTATTAATTGCATAGACTTGGCTCCAGAATTTTGACAGAGGGTGAGGCAAGTCCAGAGTTTAATTTGCTTAATATTGTTTGGATAAGTGTGTGCTATGAGAAAATATATAATTTGAAGGGAAATGCAGCCAATAATATGCAAGTCAATCTTTTTCAAAAAATTGATAAACCTTATTTTTTAGAACAGTTTTAGATTCATAGCAACATCCAGTGGAAGGTACAGAGATTTCCCATGTAACCCCTGTCCCTGCCTCCCCAACCACACCCACTATTGACATCTCCCACCACAGTGGTAAATTTTTACAATTGATGAACCTACATTGACACATCTTTACTACCCAGAGGCCATAATTTACATCAGGGTTCACTCTCAGTGTTTTACAATCCATGGGTTTGGACAAATGTATAGTGATGTGTCCACCATTACAGTATCATACAGAATAGTTTCAGTGCCCTAAATATCCTCTGTGCTCTGCCTATTCATCCATTTCTCCCCCCAACCCCTATGATTAGATTTTTCTTCTGTATTATCTTCTAGGAGTTTTACAGTTTTATATTTTACATTTAGGTCTATGATCCATGTTGAGTTAATTTTTGTGAAGGGTGTAAGTCTGCCTAAATTCATTTTTTTTTTTTTTGCATGTGAATATTTAGTTGTTACAGCACCATTTGTAGAAAAGATGATCTTTGCTCCATTGTATTGCCTTTGCTCTTTTGTCAAAGATCAATTTACCATATTTATATGGGCCTAATCCTGGGCTCTATGCTTTATTGACCTATGTGTCTATTCTTTCAGCAATACTACACTGTCTTAATTACTGTAGTTTTATTGTAAGTCTTGAAGTAGGGTAGAATCAGTCTTCTGACTTTGTTGTTCTCCTTCAATGTTCAGTTGGCTATTCTGGGTCTTTTACCTCTACATATAGACTTTCAAATCAGTCTGTCAATATCCACAAAATAACTATCTGGGATCTTTATTAGGTTTGCAATTGAGTCTATAGATTAAGTGGGGAAGAATTGACATGTTGACAATATTGGGTCTTTCTATCCACGAATATGGAATAATTCTCTATTTGTTTACTTTTTCTTTGATAACTTTCATCAGTGTTTTGTAGTTTTCCTCATATTTCTACATTTTTTAAAGATTTATACCTAAGTATTTCATTTTTGGGTGCTAATATAAATAGCAATGTGTTTTTAATTTCACATTCCACTTGGTTGTTGCTGGTATGAAGGGAAGCAATTGACTTTTTTATACATGAACCTTGTATCCTGCAACCTTAATATAATTGCTTATTAGTTTCAGAAGATTTTTTTTGATGAATTCTTTCAGATTTTCCATATGGATGATCATGTCACCTGCAAATAAATACAGTTCTCTTTCTTCCTTCCCAATCTGTATACCTTTTATTTTATTTTTTTCTTGTCTTAATGCGTTATCTAGGACTTCTAGTGCAATGCTAAAAAGCAGTGATGCTTTGAGCTCAGGAGTT
>RJWJ010011920.1:0-43128 GCA_004363605.1 Indri indri | reverse complement strand
CACCACCAACATCCTGTTAAGAGTATACAACCCACCTCCAAAAAATTCTTGCAGACCAAAACAAAACTCTTAATCTGATCAAGCCTTTAGTTCTAAGGGCTAATTTACAGGAAAAAGAAGAGACAAAGGAGTATGTTAAATTACAGCATAGGGATTTGGCCAGCAAAAAACAGACTGGGAAACTCTACAGAACAAATGACTCACTTTTTTTCAACAAATTGCAAAGAAAAAAATGGGAAATCTATTGATTAAAAAGCACTTAAACATATTAACCAATTGCAATGTATAAATCTTATTTAGATTTTGGTTCAAATATGCTGGGGGATAAAAAGGGCATTTGTAAGACATTTGAGAGAATGTGAACACTACCTTTATATTTCACGTCATTAAAAAATTATTGTTGACTGCGAGTGTGTGTGAGTGCATAAGAGAATAGGTGGTCTTATTGTTTTTTTAATGAGGTCTCTTGTCTTTTAAAGATATTAATATATGTTGAAATATTTGCAGTTGAAATGATATACTATCTAGGGTTTGCTTCAAAATAATCTGGGGGGACGTATGGAGCATTATAGAGGGAACAAAATCAGTCATTGGTTGAAAACTGTCGATGCTTGGTGATGAGTACATGAGGGCTCATTATATTATTCTCTCTCAACTTTTGTTTAAATTTTTAATTTGTTATAATGGAAAAATTAGAAATAGTAAGAAACTTGCCACAACTGCTACATAAGAATGACTCAAAAGATAACAAAAATCCCAGTAATGTAACTAACTTATTATTTTCTTACAATCAGGTTTACCACCCTTTTTTAAGTAAACTTTTTGTTTTGTATTAATTTTAGAGTTGCAGAAAAATTGCTAAGATAGTACAGAGAGTTCCCATATACCTTCACCCAATTTCTCTCATTATTAATGTCTTAGATTATCATGTCACATTTGTAAAATCTAAGAAACCGACATTGGTACATTACTGTTAATAAAACACCAGACTTTATTTGATTTCACCAGTTTTTCCACTACAGTCCTCTTTCTGTTCCAATGTCTCATCCAGGGTACCACATTGCGTGTAATTATCATGTTACCCTAGTTTGGACAGGTTCTCAGTCCTTCCTTATTTTTCATGGCCTTTGCAGTCTCGAGTACTAGCCAGGTATCCTATACAACTGCTGTCCCCAACTCCCAGGCTGGGGCCTGTTAGGAACCAAGCTGGGCATCACTGCCTGAGCTGCGCCCCACCCGGTCCATTGGTAGAAAAATTGTCTCTCATGAAACTTAGCAACTGGGCTACACAGCAGGAGGTGAGCGGCCAGCAAGCGAAGCTTCTGTATTTACAGCCACTCCCCTGCCCCCCTCCACCCATCCGTGGAAAAACTGTCTTCCATGAAACTGGTCCCTGGTGCCAAAAAGGTTGGGGACCTCTGCTATAGAATGTCTCCCAATCTGGGTTTATCTTTTGTTTTTCTTATGATTAGACTGGAGTTACGGGTGTTGGGGAAGAATACACGCAGAGGTGAAATACCTTCTCGTCACATTACTTCAGGGGGTACATGTTATTGACATGACACCACTGATGACATAAACCTACATGGCTTGATTGAAGTAGCATTTGCTAGGATTTTCCACTATAATGTCAATATTTTTCCCTTTGCCTGTTCTAGTTTTCAGAAGCAAGTCACTAAGTCTTGCCCACCTTCAAGCTGGGCAGGGAGGGAGCTCTACTTTCTGGAACAGAGATACGTTGGGGGTTTCTAAGACCACTTGCAGGGTCGGTGATTCACTAGAAGAACTCACAGGACTCAGCATATGGTCATACTCATGGCTAAGCTTTATTACGGTAAAAGGATACAGAACAAAATCAGCAAAGGGAAAAGGTGCCTGGGGAGAAGTCTGGAGGAAACCAGCCAGAAGCTTCCGAGAGTCCTCTCCCAGTGGAGTCACACAGGATGCCCTTAACTTTCCAGCAACCAGTTGTTTCAATACATGTAAAATGTAAACTACCAGGGAAGCTTGCCTGAGCTTAGGAGTCCATTGGGGACTGGCCAAGCAGGCATCCTCTGCCTAGCATGTACCAAACTTCCAGAAGGAAAGAGATATTTAGCATTAACCGCATTATTTGTACAAACCATTTAGCACAGTGAGCTACTTTTATAATTTACAGAAAGTTTTATACCACCGTAGGGAACTATTTACTAGTCAAGTTTCTGGCCTCCAGCCAGGGCCAACCTTGCAAGCAGGCCTCTCTGAGGGAGGGTAGCCATCACAGGCCTTTGATGTTAATTCTTTTCTGCATAGGGAAGTATCTACATATCATTACTTTTAGCAGCCATTTTTATTTTAAGGAAAAAAAGAATCAGATAAAAAATGTAGCACATAGGTGGGGTATGGTGGCTCACGCCTATAGTCCTAGCATTTCGGGAGGCCAAGGCAAGAGGATTACTTGAGGTCAGGAGTTCAAGACCATCCTGAGCAAGAGTTAGACACGTCTCTACAAAAAAATAGAAAAATTATCTGGGCGTGGTGGCACATGCCCATAGTCCCAGGAGTTTGAGGTTGCAGTGAGCTATGGTGACACCACTGTACTCTAGCCCAGGTGACAGAGTGAGACCCTGTCTCAAAAAAAAAAAAAGCACATAGTAATCGAAGCTATATGATAGTAAGAATGTCAAAATGACATTTAAAATCAGATCAAGCGTATCTAATTTCTTTATAATGGAATATGTGGCCATCTAGACCATTTTTCTTGTTCTTTTAGTATTTCTCTTGCCCATTTTTAAACATTGCTATAAAAATATTACTCATATTGCAAATTTTGGAGTGTTTCATAATTTTAAAAAATGTCTCCAGGTTGTAAAGCATTTATTGCCAAATAATTAGAAGAAGGCTGTGTAAATTTCAGTAGTAAGTAATAACGTAACAACCAAAACCTAGGTGGAGACCCCAGAAAGTAATTACTACGATTTAAGATGCAATGTGTATTAGTCATTTACTTTCTTTTAATAGGAAAAACGTGGTCTTCGAGAAATGCGAGTTCTTGAAAATTTGAAGAATATGGTCCATGAAACAAATGAACATACTCTTCCCAAATGTAGAGAAGCAATGCAGGACAACTTAAGCCAAGTTCTCCAGAGATGTAAGCCAGCAATCTTTTTATTATTGCTTTTCATGTCAAGTGAGTGCTATGTCAAAATGTATTTTCTTGAGTATTATGGTAGGAGGTGGAGAAGAATTCTTAACCTGGATATATGAGAGGGAAGCCCAGTCACAGAGAAAGTGGTTGTCTAGTGATTAATGTGTGTTGCGATTGATGTTAAGAGCATTAATCTCCAAAGCAAGATGTGTGCATCTGCAGTACACAAAACAATCCTTTTAGTATGTGAGAAATTTTTTAAATGTTTTACCTTTTTTTAGAAAGAATTTATCTGTAAGAAAAAAATTTGATGGCCAGGAATGTGGAGGATGTGAAATGAAGCTTCTTTTTTAAATAGCATCCTAGAAGTTTTAGCTTTTTTAAAACAATAATCTTTTCATAAATGTTTGTATTTTATCATTTTTCATTAAGAAAAACATTTTAATGGGGAGAGATCATTGATCAAAAGGAATATATATTAATATTCTTTAATATCAAACTATAACATAAAATTAAAGTTTTATTAGTAACTGAATTTAAAATTAGAAGTATATAAGAAACTCAAGGGTTCTTCTCATCTATACTGACAACAGTCAGCTTGTCCAAGGAAGTTTAATGATGAATTAACTAGAGTTCATAGTGGAAACATAACTTTTGGGGCATAAAAAACCAAAACTGACCTGTAATAGAATGGCCAGTGAAGGAAAGCAGCAGAGACCTTGGTTAATAATTGAGTTAAATAAGCCTTTGTGTCCAAGTCCAAGTTAATGGTCTTGTGTACTCTAATTCTAAAAGAAGGTTGGAAAGGATAGCTCTCCCAAGATCACATTTGGTTTCTTTAGAACAGCAGAAAGTCTAAAATTGACTTTAGGCTTTTTCATTTTACTACAAACATGCCCCTGTTTGTTCATACAGTCATGTCATTAACCCTGACAAATATTCTAGATATTATGCTAAAGGGAAAACTCCAATTATGATCAATAAGAATGTTTGTGTATGTGTTTAGACATGCTTATCAATTCCCTTTTCCACATGTTGAGTGTATAAAACGCAGTGAAAAACTATGAAAAGTTATTTTGACTTGTTGCATTCTTGGGCTAAAGTTATTGCTGATGTGAGGAGTAGCCTCTTAAAAGTATAGTCTTCCTAGTGAAATATAAAATATTGCTGGTAATTTGGAATCCATGTTGTAAACGTATTTTCTTGAAAGGCAGAATTAAAATACACAAAATGCAAACGTAATAATTAAGGTTTTGACATCCATGGAATACTTTGGGTCTGATTTTTAGCTTTAGAAACAGAGCATTGGCTTTTGGAGCAGTTTTCCTGCTAGAAATGGTGAAAGCTTTTCAGTAGGTTTCAGCATAAGTATTTTCTGGGACCTATTATGCTGAATGTCACAGGTATAATGGAGATAATTATCTGCTTTTAAAACTGATATAGTTTTAAAAATTAGCCTGGGCCCAGCTGTCTTTCCTAGCAAATTTCATGTTTAAAAACTTGACATTTTAAATCATGTGTCGACTTGTTTATTTTCGCTATTAATTGGTAAGGGAGTGGTACAAAATATTGAGCATTTTTAATATGCTTATTGGCCGTTTCTATTGAGAAATGTCTATTCAGATCTTTTGTCTGTTTTTTAATTGGATTATTTGGATTTTTGCTATTGAGTTATTTGAGCTCCTTATATATTCTGGTGGTTAATTCTTTGTCAGATGGGTAGTTTGCAAATATTTTCTCTCATTCTGTGGGTTGTCACTTCACTTTGTTGATTGTTTCCTTTGCTGTGCAGCTTTTTAGCTTGATGTAATCCCGATTGTCTACTTTTGCTGTATTTGCTTGTGCTTTTGAGGTCTTACTCAAAAGGTCTTTGCTCCAGTGTCCTGGAGCATTTGCCCAATGTTCTCTTCTAGTAGTTTCATAGTTTTAGGTTTTAGATTTAAGTCTTTAATCTATTTCGAGTTGATTTTTGTATATTGTGAAAGATAGGGTCTAGTTTCATTTTTCTGCATATCATTATCCAGTTTTCCCAGCATAATTTATTGAAGAGACTGTCCTTTCCCTGTTGCACGTTTTTGGCACTTGTGTTGAAAATGAGTTGGCTGTAAATGTGTGGATTTATATCTGGGTTCCCTATTCTGTTTCATTAAATATGTCTGTTTTTTTTTTTTTTTTTTTTTTTTTTTTTTGCCAGTACCATGTTTTGTAGCGAATTTTGAAGTCAGGTAGTCTTTTTGGTCAGAATTTCTTTGTTTGGGGTCTTTTATGGTTCAACGTAAATTTTAGGATTTTTTTCTCTATTTCTGTGAGGAATGTCATTGGTATTTTGATAGGAATTGCATTGAATCTGTAAATTACTTTGAGTAGTATTGCCATTTTAACAATATTAATCCTTCTAGTCTATGAGCATGGAATTTCTTTTTATTGATTTTTGTCCTCTTGAATTTTTTCATCAGTGTTTTATAATTTTCCTTGTATAATTTTTTCACTTCTTTGGCTAAACTGATAACTTAGGTATTTTATGTTCTTTGTTGCTATTGTAAGTGGGATTACTTTCTTGATTTCTTTTTCAGATTGTTCATTATTGGTGTACATAAATGCTACTGATTTTTGTATTTTGGTTTTGTATCAAACAGCTTTATTGAATCTGTTTATCAGTTTTTGTAGTTTTTGGTGGAGTCTTTAGGTTTTTCTAAGTATAAAATTATGTCATCTGTGAACAAGTCTAACTTGACTTCTTTCTTTCCAATTTAGATGCTCTTTCTTTCTTTCTCTCACCTAATTGCTCTGGCCAGAACTTCCAGTATTATGTTGAATAAAAGAGTGAAAGTGGGCTTCCTTGTCTTGTTCTAGATCTTAGTGGAAAGGCTTTCAACTTTTCCCTGTTCAGTATGGTGTTAGCTGTGAGTTGGGCATATATAGCTTTTATTATTTTGAGATATGTTTCTTCTGTATTCAGTTTGTTGAGAGTTTTTGTCAAAAAGAGATGCTGAATTTTATCAAATTCTTTTTCAGCATCTGCTGAAATAGGATCATATGGTTTTTGTTCTTGGTTCTGTTAATGCGATATATTTATTGATTTGTGTCTGGTGAACCATCCTTGCAACCCTGGGATGAATCCCACTTGATTATGGCGAATAATCTTTTTAATATGTTGTTGAATTCTATTTTGAATTCTATTTTTAATATTCTGTTCAGGAATTTTGCATCTATGTACATCAGTGATATTGGTCTGTAGTTTTCTTTTTGTATTGTATCTTTGATTTTGGTGCTGGCCTCGTAGAATGAGTTTGGAAGTATTCCCTCTTTGACAGTTTTTTTGAAGAATTTGAGTAGAATTGGTGTCAATTCTTCTCTAAATATTTGGAAGAATTCAGCAGTGAAGCCTCCAAGTCCTGGGCTTTTCTTTGATGGGAGACTTTTTATTATGGCTTCGATCCTGTTACTCGTTATTGATTTGTTGAGGTTTTCTGTTTCTTCATGGTTCAATCTTAGTAGGTTGTGTGTGTCTAGCAATTTATCCATTTCTTTCAGGCTTTCTAATTTGTTGGTGTATAGTTGTTTTAATAGTCTGTAATGATTCTTTGTATTTCTGTGATCTCAATTGTTATGTCTCCTTTTTCATTTCTGATTTTATTTGGATCTTCTCTCTTTTTCTCTTAGTCTAGCTAAAGGTTTGTTGATTTTGTTTATCTTTTCAGAAAACTAGCTTTTCATTTCATTGACCTTCTGCGTTTTTTTTTTTCTATTTCATTTTAGTCTCAATTTCATTTATTTTTGCTCTGCTCTTTATTATTTTTTTCCTTCTACTAATTTTGAGTTTGAGTTCCTTGAGGTGCATCGTTAGGTCGTTTATTTGAAGTCTTTCTACTTTCTTGACATAGACGTTTACTGCTATAAACTTCCCTCTTAGCAGTGCTTTCGCCATATCCCATAGATTTTGGTGTGTTGTATTTCCATTTTCATTTGTTTCAAGAAATTTTTTAATTTGCTTCTTAATTTTTCCTTGACCCATTGGTTATTCAGGAGCATGTTGTTTAATTTCCATGTGTTTCTGTAGTTGCTGACGTTCCTCTTGTTATTGATTTCTGGTTTTATTCCATTGTGGTCGGAAAAGATACTTGATATGATTTCTGCTTTTTTTGAAATTGTTGAGACTTGTTTTGTGGCCTCTTTGGAGAATGTTACATATGCCGATGAAATGAATGTGTATTTTGCAGTAGTTAGGTGAAATGTTCTGTAAATGTCAGTTAGGCTTATTTGGTCTAGTGTGTAGTTTAACTTCGATGTTTCTCTGTTGATTTTATGTTTGGGTGTTCTATTACTGAGAGTGAGGTGTTGAAGCCCTCTACTATTATTGCACTACAGTCTATCTCTCCCTTTGGATCTATTTTTTTTTTTTTTTTTTTGAGACAGAGTCTCACTGTGTTGCCCAGGCTAGAGTGCCATGGCGTCAGCCTAGCTCACAGCAACCTCAAACTCCTGGGCTCAAGCAATCCTACTGCTTCAGCCTCCTGAGTACCTGGGACTTCAGGCATGCGCCACCATGCCTGGCTAATTTTTTCTATATATTTTTAGCTGTCCAATTAATTTCTTTCTATTTTTGGTAGAGACAGGGTCTCGCTCTTGCTGAGGCTGGTCTCGAACTCCTGAGCTCAAACGATCCACCCTCCTCGGCCTCCCAGAGTGCTAGGATTACAGGCGTGAGCCACCGCGCCGGGCCTCCCTTCAGATTTATTAATGTTTGCTTTATATACTTGGGAGCTCCAATGTTGGCTACATAGATATTTATAGTTCTTACAGCCTCTTGCTAAATTGACCCCATTATCATTATATAGTGACCTTCTTTGTCTCTTTATACAGTTTTTGATTTGTAGTGTATTTTATCTGATATTAATTTAGCTACTCATGATCTTTTTTGGTTTCCAGTTGCATGGAATATCTTTTTCCACCCCTTCATTTTTAGTCTATGTGTGTCTTTATAGGTGAGGTGGGTTTCTTGTAGGTTGGGTCTTGTTTCTTTATCCATTTAGCCACTCTGTGCCTTTTAATTTTGAGAATTGAGTTCATTTGCCTTCAGTAATATTATTGATAAGTAAGAACTTACTGCCATTTTGTTGCTTGTTTACTCCTCCCTGGCCTGTATGGTTTCTATTGGGAAGTCTTGCCAGACAAACTGGAGTTCCTTTATATGTTATTTACTTCCTTTCTCTTGCTGCTTTTAGGATCCTCTCTTCTTTTGAGAGTTTGATTATTATATGCCTTGGGGTAGTCTTATTTGGATCAAATCTGTTTGGGGTTCTCTGACCCTCCTATCCCTGGATATGTTTATATCTTTCTCAACTTTTGGAAAGTTTTGTGTTGATTTTTTGGGGGTTTTTTTTGTTTTGTTTTTGCATAAGCTTTCTACCGCTTGCTCTTGTTCATCTTGAACATCAATAATTCTTAGATTTGGTCTTCTGAGGTAATTTTCTGTATCATGCAGACAATCTTCATTTCTTTCTATTCTTTCCTTTTTTCTCTGTGTGTTTTCAAAGACCCTGTCTTTGAGCTCACTGATTCTTTCCTCTGCTGGATCCATTCTGCTATTGAGAGCTTTTAGTGATTTTTTTTTTTAGTTCAGCAAAGGTATTTATTAGTTCTAAGATTTCTGTTTAATTTTATTATTATTTCAATTTCTTTGTTAAATTTCCCTGATAAATTTCTGAATTGCTTTTCTGTGTTATCCTGGAGATCACTGAGTTTCCTTAAAACTGCTATTTTGAATTCTTGTTTAGAGAGTTCACGTATCATTACCTTCTTAGGGTCAGTCCCTCTATTTTTGCTTTGTCAGTAGGGGGCGAGGTCATGGTTTTCTATTTACTGTTGTTTCTTGTGAATGTATGTCTGTGTCTTTGCATTGAAGGATTATTTATTCCAGTTTTATCTGTCTGGCTTCTTTTGGATTTTATTGGATATGTTTGCTTAGAGATTCTTTGTAATTTACTTGATTTTCTTTTGTTTTTTTACTAGGGTGCTGCTTCCTTTTCAACAGTAGATGGGTCCGTAAGGCTAAATTTGCCTTGGTTCTAGGAAACAATCAGTGTACTACCCATCCTGAATTGGGGAGGTCCCAAGGGGGTATTCCAGTAGTATGGGAAGGCTGTCTAGGAGTATGTGCCCAGGGGACCTGTGGAATGAACCTCCTACAGCATGCTGCTGCTGAACAGCCACTCTGATATGGCATCTGCTTTGACTCAGTTACAGAGCAGAGTTTCCGGGTCTGGGAATGGTAGTTTACTTATCCCCTTTGTCTCTAGCTGCCCTCAGGGATATTTCTCCCTTTAGGCACTCCCGGTGCTTCCCAGAGGTTGAAGCAGGGATAGATTTCCTGCCAAGGAACCCAAGATAGTGGAAAAGCTGGTTATCTACCTCAATCTCACTTTTTCCAGTTTAGAGACCAGGAGTTGGGGCAATTTTCCACACACTTGATCCTGAGTAGATTGAGGGGAGGGGCATCGTGGATGTGGAAGTTCAGTTCTCTTACTGTCTGCTCACAGTTTTTTCACTTCTCTGTGTTCCTGGGACCTCATTGTCATATTTGAGTTCTGGAATATTACTGGTGATAATCTCAGCACTGTGTGTGTGTATATACATATATATATATTTTTTTTAATTAATTTATTTTTTTAATTTTCTGTGGGGAGAGTGAAACAAGCTTGCTTCTACACCACCATTTTGGAACCAGAAGTCCTGAAATTATTTCCTTATGTATGTATTTGAGGCTTCACATAGACACCGTAGTAGAATGAATTTGTTTCTCTTTTATGTGAGGAAAACCAGGATATGGTTAACTGTGTATGTGTCGCAATAATTATGTATGTGGCGCTAATCTACTGGAATAATCTTTTGGTTAAGAGAAAAACATTTGATAAATTCTTACCTTTAAGTCAGTATAGTCTCCTAAAACACGGAGACGACAGAGGAAATTGCTTCGTACTGAATTAGGTGTAACCAATAAGTGGTATGGATGTGATAGGAAGCCTCAAAGAAATGGGCCTTTTCCTCTTGGTCTCACTGATTGCTTAGAAAGGGAATGTTTGGTATAGTCAGGTGATTTTCTCAAATTTTAGAAAAGCAGATTTCATAAATTCAGAAAGTAAACCTTTTCTATTGTGTGGCTGAAGGGTTAAAAAGTGAGTTATTTCAAAGGGACTGAAATTTTTAAAATGATGTTCTGTCTAAACATAAACACAATCCTGACGTGGAACAAAAGTGTGCCTTTGTCAGATGTGTTCTAGTTAAATTTTTAAAGGATGTAACAAATGACAAAATAAGTGACATAGCCCTGTAACTCTTCTTTTAGATTAAACGCAGAGTGATGTGAGAACGATGAAGCACCTAAAGACTGCAAAATGGATTTTTAACTTAACGTTCACAGAGCCGGGGATGGGGAGGGGAACTGACCCAGGAAACAATACCACCACTGCTTGGGAAAGATGATGTAATATTAATATGCCACAGAACGAAGGCAGATCTAATCAACCCCTATTTTGTTTTGTTGTAATCTTTTCTTTTAGAAAAAACAATGATTAGGAACCTAATTTTCAGTACTTAAATATTATCATTGACATAACTAAAATGAATGGTTACAGATAAAAAGACTTTTCGAAAACAAAATCCTTCTCTTTTACCATATTCCCACAGGGAGAGGCCTAACATTTTTCTGAAAAAGAAATCACAGTCCCTGCCCTGTTGTGGAACTTGTGACCTAGTTGGGTCCGGATTGGGGTGGGGTAGGAAGGCATAATTGTAAAACAATTAGACAAACCTCTAGTTAAGCATGCAAGATAAAGCGGTAGGATATACACATACCTGATGAAGGAATTTCAAGAAAGGGAAAATCCTTATAGGCAAAGGACTAATCTGGGAGGGCTTTGCGAAGGTAGTAAAACCTTGAACTGAGCTTTTGAAATAAAACGTTTTAATTTGAGGAAAGAAGTGAGGAAAGCGCTTTCAGTAGGGATAGTACAGTAAATAGAATCATAGTAACAATGACTATTTGCTTACTATGTGTGAAGAACTACTCTAAATGGTTTTTATTATTTATGTTTAAATTTTTACTTTTAAGCATACTGTCTACTATGTTATCTCATTTAATTTTTATGTCAATTCTGAAGTCCTGTTGTTTTTATACTCATTTTTATGGGTTTGTTGTTTTTTTTTTTTTTTTTTTTTTTTTTTTTTTTTTTTTTTTTTTTGAGACAGGGACTCTGCCACCCTGACTGGAGTGCTGTGGTGCTATCATAGCTCACTGCAGCCTCAAACTCCTGGGCTCAAGGGGTCCTCCCATCTCAGCCTCCCAAGCAGCTATAGGCATGCTCCACCATGCCCAGTTAATTTTTTTTTATTTTTTGTAGAGACAAGGTCTCTCTGTATTATCCAAGCTGATCTCAAACTCCTGGGTTCAAGCAATCCTCCTGTCTTGGCCTCCCAAATTGCTAGGATTACAGGCATGAGCCACCATGCCCAGCCTGTTATGCTCCATTTACAAATAAGAAACTAAGGTACTGAGAGGTTAGGAGCAGCAGCTAGAACAGTGCCTCACACATAGCAAATGCTCAGTAACTGCTTGACGAATGAATGGGTGGTAGTCAGGCCCAAGGTCAGTCACACAACTAAGCGCTCAAGCCTAGATTTGACGAAGGCTGGCTCTTAACCTACACACTAAATGTCTTTGTTTGGATGAAGTAAGTGAGAACATTTATGAACAGAAATAAAACATACCTGGATAGATGACAAAGTTTGAACAACTGAAGAATTAAAACTGGTTTTATCGATGAAATTATAAAAGAGGCAGTAAATTGTGAAGGTAAGAGCCTCATCTTTAGAGTCAGAAAGATCTGATTTGAAATGCATTTTCCTGTACTTGTTAGTTATGTGACCTCTGTGAGTAACAGCTTCACTTCTCTGTGCCTCAGTTTTGTCATCTGTAAAATGGAATAGTAATTATTTCTTAGTAGGAATGTCGGATTAAGAGGGGAGTAAAACATGTAAAGTTACTAGCACAGGTCTTGGCATGTAGTAAATATTAATACTATTACTAGCAGTTGGGTTCTTAAGAAAGGGAAGTGACTTAATGGAAATGGTCCAGAGAAATTTAAATTTTGCAGCAGCACCAAAATGAATTAGAAGACGAGAGAGCAAAGGCAAGAAGAATAGTAGTTGTGAAGCAATCTAGACATCAAGTATTACCTGCAAGAGAGCAGTAGTATGAATGAGAAGGTGGGGGACGGGGGCATGGGGAGTTAATGACTCAGAGAGACAATGTAAAGGCATGATCAAAGTATAATAATAAATTTATCAAGCATTTTATGTCTTTTTAGAGAACTCTGAGGTGATCATTGACAACTTGTCATTGGAGTTAATACTTAAATGCCCTTTGTCTTGCAGCACAAAGCCTAAGAATTATGGTTGTTCTAATTGTGATATCCTGAATATAGTGGCAATATTTACTTGTCCCTTTTGGCCACCCCACCACCACCACCAAAATAATATCAGTGTTTTGAGATCTAAAACAATCCAAATATTCCCTACACCCCAGGTAAGTCTGTCCTTGCACAAGGGCTGCTGATTGAAAACCCATTGTCTGTTTTATTTCAGTGCAAGCAGCTAATGATTCAGTCTGTAGACTACAACAGAGGGAACAGGAACGAAAAAAGGTAAAAAATAGATCATTTAGATAATGGGGTATGAAACTCCTGGGTGTTTATTATCATTATATAATATTATTAGCAATTACTTTTAATCACAAAATTCTCCGAGTGTATTTTCTTTTATGTAATGATTTGTAAAGATTGAAAAATGGCTAATTCATTGAAGATGTGTTGAGGAGGTGTGGTCACATGGTCACTCCATCAGTATTTTTACACTTGAAATTTCAGAAGTCTTTTTCCTTTTCAACATTTCCATCATTTCCCTGAAAGTGGTATTTGTCTCATGGAGGAGAGAGAAAATGAGAAAACAGGGACTTTACGTGTAACAATAAATACCCACCAGATTGGAAGTATAAATCTTTCCTTTGAGCCTGAAATATTGAGTGTATTATCTGTATTTCTTCTTGAAAAGGAAGCATTCATGACTGTGGATGGGTTATTTAATAAACAGTCACAAGAGTATGTGAATCACTTGCTGGGCAGTGCTTTGCTTATTGGAATTGTATGTTAACTATATTCAGATGTGGAAAAACAGCATAAGAATTTAAGTTCCTGTGATAATTTGGTGTTTTCACTTACAATTTTCATGAAGTATTTTTTGTAACTTATTCATTGCTCTAAACTAACAATGATACATGCATCTTACATTTATGAAGAAATGTTGAAAATACTAAGTCACTCTGAAAATAATGCCTTTTTGCATGTGTATGTATTGATAAATGTTCCTGTCTCCATTTCTTTGGAATGTATTGTGGTAGATCCACAATAATAGTTTAGATGTGTCACTGTATAAAAATACAACGGAATGAACCTTCCCAGAGTTTCAGTATCTACACCCTCTGCTCACCTCTAGATGTTGTTATAAAGTTTGAAAATTCAGCAGTTTGATGGTTTAAGATTTTCTGAAAGGACTTAACATTTAAGACAAATGGGAAGTCTGCCCAAGGGTAGTAACAGGATCCAGCAGGCCAGGTCAGGAAGCAGGAGCGTTGCTGAGCGCATGGACGGAATGGTGAGGCAGAGCCAGGATCAGGAAGGTTTGTGTCAGGACATGGTGCTTGCACAGAGTGCAGAGAGTGCTGTAAGGGCAGGCAGGTGTGTGGGCATAAGTGGGCCGTACTGGGCTGGACAACAGATTTTTCTTTTTTTAATCCTCTACTTTGCTAGGTACCACTGAAGATGATAGATTTTAATTAGTTAAGTTTAAGGCACTTCCTACACTCAAGGAGCTAGAAGTCTAGGAGTCCCCAACCACTAACACAAATATAACGTAGGATAAAGTAAGAACTGTGATCAAGTTACAGAGAACTTTGTGAGATCTTGGCAAAGGAGTAATGTCTTAGGAAGATGGTGGCATTCAAGCCTGACCTTGATTGGTAAGTAAAAATTCAATTGCTAGAAGATAGGAAGAAAAATATTGTAGGGTAAGGAATACAGTGCGAGCAAAGGCAAAAGATGTGAGAAGCCAGTAGTCTCGTGGAGCTGGTGTGTAGAGCATCTAAATGGATATTTTTGGAGATGATTGTGGAGGATGTTGAATGCTACATTAAACAGTTTGTTGTCGGGGGCACCAGGAGCATTTGCTTTTGAGAAGCAGAATAACTTTATCTGATAGAACACTGGCTGTACCTTAATGCATGCAGTTCTCTTGGCTTTCAAAATAAAAGTTAAAAAGTGTTCCATTGCTGCACGTTGCCTCTCTGACATGTTGCTCTGTGGTTTAAGCAAATACAGGTGAGTATGCCCTCACACGTTAACTGTTCTTTCTAATACCTTGTCAAAGCAATTATAATTCTGATAAATGATAATTCTTGTCATTCTTGAGCAGAATAGACCTAAAATTAAATGATAATTGGAATAATTTCTCTTGTCGCTTGGCAGTATTTTCACATGTAGTATATTAGCCATATGTATAGTAGGAAAATGACCAGATTGGGTAAAACAAAATACCTGATTTCTTCTGTTTCTAGTGGTTGGTTCCCTTCATTAACTAGCTGTATGCCTTTGGACAAATGCCCAAGCTTCAAGCTCCTCATTTACAAAATAAATACCTATTCTTTTAACTGATAGATCGATGGAGTCAATTGCATTATAAAATTAATGTGAAATGGCTTTGCAAATTGTTTATCACTACCCCAGTGTGAGACAATTATTTTTCCCCTGCCAGCGGTTTAAGATGCAGGCAATGACCATGTGAGTAAGAGTCCTGCTGTAGTCTGTTAGAGTCGATGAAGCACTTGAGAAGCCTTCCCGTGCATGAGTTTCCAAATTAAAAGGCATTGTCCTATGGTTTAAAAAAAAAAACAAACAAACATGGCCTCAAGAAATAAGAATATTTTAGTCTGAAGTACATTTCTTATAGGTATTATGTTTTAGAGTGTTACTAAACTAATTTTTATGGAATACATATTAAAAGTTAGTATTTTAGAATATACAAGAATTGGTTTGGAGTCTATGAGACTGACATGTGTAAATAGCCACCCTGACTTTCTTTTCTCAAGATAATTTAATAAAAGTAACCAGCTTAAAGTCTTAAGCAAATGTGTTTCTCAGAGAAAAGTAAAAATTCTTTACATTCTTATGGGAATAAACTTTTAATCTTAAGTCTTTATTTCTTTTCTTTCTTTCTTTCTTTCTTTTTTTTAACAGCTTACCTAATTAGCAGAACATTTGAAGTACGGATCTTTAAAGGTTTTTTTGTTTTTTTTTACTGCCACATTTAGCTTTTTCTGAAACTTTGACATGGCAGAGGTTTTAGACTGCATATATATAGTTTGTAAAGATAAAGTTTAGTTTTTCATTTAGCAAATATATATTAATACAAAGCAAAAACTTGACCTCTCACTGCATTTGACAACCTAATGTTAATTGTTGCCTTTGGTTATACTGTTGGCTACATTTTGTATATTTGAATGGCTCTCAAAACAAAGAAAGATGGGAGTAGTAATGTAATAAAATAGACTATTACCATTAATCATTAATTCTTTCATGTCAAGACAATTTGTGGAATTCTGTAGGAAGTAAATTGATAAACGTAATTCATCTAAATCACATTTCCCACAATTGATATCTAAAAGTACATTCAGAAGAACAATAAATGCACATTCCCCAGTTATTTGACATGTCTTGAAAACTACCACTAATATAAAGTTGCATTTTGGGCGCTAGCTATAAGAGTAGTGAAATGAAATACAATTGGCTTATAAAATTTACTGGCTCTTAAAAGTATGCCATCAAGGAAGATGAGATGGTTAATAATATCTGTCAATAATTTAAATTTAGGCTTATGCACAAACGTCAACTTTTGAAGCCCTATTTAACAGACTAGAGATAATAATGAAGTAAATATGAATGCTTTTGATTCATCTTGTCTCCAAATATTTATTAGATTTAGTTCTCTTCCTTTATGATTTTTTTCATGAGGGCAATGGGATCATGTGGCTTATACATTGTTCTTGATAGAGTTTGAAAATGTAGAATAACATATCAGTACGTATTCTACTTAAAATAATTTTTACAGTTGTTATACTGACATTGCTTGCCAAAGTAAATATAATAGGTTTTCCTATGTCTGCATAAGGCATATGTAAAATTAATGGCACATGTATTACTGACAGATGTTCCAAAAGAACTTTTAGACACGAATTATTCAAAATTTCCCTTAGACCAGGGTTTCTCAGCCTCGGCACTATTGACATTTTGGACCCAATAATTCCTTGTCATGGCAACTATCCTGTGTATCGTAGGATGTAGCAGCATCTTAGGCTCTATCCACTAGTTGCCAGTAGCACCTCCCTCTCCAACCCATGTTATAATGACCAGAAATCTCCTGGGGGGGAAGGGGGAGAAGGGTGTCAAAATCATGCCCCCTCCCAGTTGAAAATCACTGACTTAGACTAATACATGCAAAAATGTGGTCTTATTATATATTCCAAAGTTCATTTATAGACCTGGTTCTGGACATAGATTAGCTTCAGGATTGATTTCGGTTTAAATTTCTCTCCAATGGGACATATATATATATATATATATGTTGGTTTATTATTACTATTACTTTCTCTGTTGTAACTTATTCTATACATTTTACTTAGTATAAAGAGACAACATTGTTACTGCTAATTACTTTTGGTGCACAGTTGTAACTCATTAATAAACTTTCTCTTCATTTTCTTTTAAAGTTGGCATTTTCTGAGTTTATCCTGAAAACAAATGTATGCATTGATTTAAGAATGCAAGTGATTTCATTTAAGAAGAACCTTCTGAAATTTGATTTTTTTTATTATAGTAAAATATATATAACATAAAATTTACCTTCTTAACCATTTTTGAATGTATATTTCACTGGCATTAAGTACATTCACATTTTTGTGCAACCATCATCCATCTTCAGAACTCTTTCATCTTGTATGATAAAACTGAAACCTTGTTCCCAATAAACAGTTACTCCCCATTCCCGTCTCTCCCAACTCATGGCAGCCACCCTTCTACTTTCTGTCTCTATGAATTTGACTACTCTGTGTACTACATAGAGTACTATACTACAGTATGGCTCATAAGTGGAGTCATACACAATTTGTCTTTTTGCTGCTGGCTTATTTCTTCAATATAATGTCCTCAGCATTCATCCACGTTGTAGCATATGTCAGAATTTCCTCCCTTTTAAGGCTGAATAATATTCCATTGTATGTGTATACGACATTTTGTGTATCCATTCCTCTGTAGACACTTGGGTTGCTTCCACCTTTTGGCTATTGTGAGTAACACTGCTATGAACATGGGTGTACAAATATCTATTTAGGTCCCTGCTTTTAATTCTTTTGGGTATATACCCAGTAGTGGAATTACTGGATCATACTGTAATTCTATGTTTAATTTTTTTAGGAACCACCGGTGGTGTTCCATAGAGCCAGATTTACAACAAAGCTAAGGTTTTTATCTTCTTTAAGCACAGTGCTTTCATTATTTTAACTGCTTTGGATGAAAATCTTTAAAAATATAATCCATACATCTTTTTTTTTAATTTATTAAATGGTACAGGTTAACTTTCTGTAAGAATTAGTCATTATTGATAATATCAAATTTTATATTGAGAGAGAAAGAGGGATTGTGTTGTGTGTCTATTCCAAATGCCCTTAGATACTATGTATTTTTACATCTTTCTCCTCCTTCGCTGTATGGCTGATGCCTGTCATTTCTTCTCCAGTCCTTTATCAGCCTTTTCTTCTTCTAATTTGTTATTCTTAATATTGCGTAGTCATAGAAACCAGTTAACTAAACTGGTTAAAATTGTGTCTAACATAGGTCAAGTAAGTTCAGAATCAGAGAACTTTTCATAAATACTATGCAATGCTTGTAAATGGACTTTGTGATACCACTTTTTTGATGGCTTAAAGTTCTTACCACATAGTTTTTAACTAAGTTTCAGGTAGATGTTATTTCCAGGTAGCTGAGTTTTGTTTATCTATGAATGCTACAGTATTGTCAATGCATGAATGTATAAGCGGCTTCCCCCTCCTTCTTTCTTTACTATTAATAATTGTTGTGAAGAATGCAAGAATGCATAGCAATTACTATTGTGAAAGGTGGGAGACTAAGAAAAGATAAAGTGGGATGATTTTGAGGACATATTGATAAGACAACAAGACTGGATTTTCATTTGGGTTGGGGAGTGGAGTTGTCAGCTTTCATCTTATTTTCACCTGGACTTTGAGGCCAATGCTTAATAGTGGGCACATTAAGGAGGAATGAATTGAATATACAAATGGGAGGCAAAGCCTATTACTTTTATTTGAGTTGTCTGTATTGTTTGAATTATTACAGGAATCTGTTGCTAAAGTTAAATTATTAAAATTAAAGAACAAAAACTGAAACGGCAGGAGGAAAAAATATAGAGTGATCTGCCTTCAAGATACCTTGCTTATGATTTGTATAATAATTTTCACTTTTTGTTAAGGACCTCAGGCAGAGCTAAGAAATTGACATGTATTACCTCTCATCTTCTTTAAAAAAAATGAATAAATTAAATAACATCTGAGCGTGCATGTTTAGTATTCTCTGTGTTTATTAAAAATAAAGCTAAAGCAAGATACCATTTTGATCAAGTTTGTTTGCATTTTTTTCTCTTTTTAGTCTGACTATGGCTTTTTCTCTTAGACTATTAATGGTTTTTACAAAAGTTCCATCGAGTTTAATAAACTCTTCATGCATCTTTTGGAGCATTACAATTCATAATGCTGAAAAGTTAAAAAGTAATGTGTTGAATTTTGTTTAACCCATTTCCCAAATTTATTGGATGAGCAAACTCCTCCCTAACCTTCTCCCCCTACCATTGTAATACCTATTCAGATCCCAAGGATCTGGGGGACAGATTTTATGGGAATGTTTGACTATAACGCAAACTTCAGATTGACTTCAGCAACTTTTCAGTTGAAAAGTCTTGGTGCTGAGGAACTTCCCATTGGCTTGGCAGAAAAGCTTTTGCAAGAGCTTGTTTTTGTCTTGTAAAAGAGACTGGTAACTACATATGTAAAACTTCCTCTGGAAAGATCTGATTTGCACTCTGACAGAAAAGGCCTAGGTTTAGTTGTCAGAAAGACATAAGTTTGAATCTACAACCCAGCTATTAGGGTGAGTGACCAAGGAGAATAAAGAAGTGCCCTTAAGCCTGAATTTCTTTGTAAAATGAGAATAACATAATCTTATAAAGAAGGGTTTTTAGAAGTAGATAAGCTATGCAAAACAACTAGCATAAATAGGCATTTCTGAGGTCCCTGGAGCATGTTGGTTTATTCACTCCTTCATCGTGCTTGTCATCATGACCCAGATGAGAGAGAAAATAGCACAGCAAGGACATTATGGATGGCCTGCAAACATGGTTTCCATCTTTCTCCTAGTAGCTGTTTTTTTGGAGACTAGTATCCGAGTTACCCCTATCTCACTATATTGGGTGTCCCCTTCTCATTGGAGCTCTGGAATTAATACAGTATAATTAGTAATGACTTCAGGTGCCTCGTAGGTTTTTATGGTTTGCATCTGTCACAGTTTTTGTTTGTTTGTTTACTAGGACTTAGTCTGTATCAAAACTTAACTGCTAAAGGCATGCATGTAGAATAGTTGAAGTAGAGATATGAAGTTATTTTTCATACTCTTTTTATTTAGCTCTTTGTTGTACATGTTCAAAGTTAATAGAAATTATACTTTGGGGAGAAAATTAAATGTATGCCTTTTTTATTGGTACAGTGTTTCATCTGTATTATGATGATGTTGATAAGAAAAAATCTTTTCATCCTCATATGGAAATATTAAGGAACATCTCAAGAAGAACTTAGATATTTGACACAGGTATTTTGGGTGTTGGTTTGCTTCAAGGACTAGAACTGAATCAGAGATTTCTTGAGTTCTCTTCTGGTGACTAATAATCCATGATTTTTTAAATATATCTAAAAATATTTCCTGTAAGACAGGCATTTTAATTTCTTATAATAATGATTCTTTTAGCATATATTCCTTAAAATTGATTTAAAAATCTTCAATTAAAGGGAATTTGTGGCGAAATAGAGGTAATAAAAATTACTTGGATTGTGTTTGGTTTTTTTCATTTAAAGATACTAGACACTTTTGACATTTCAGAAATGTGAGTATCCTTGTTCAGTAGTAAAAGAAGCCTTAGATGTTTCTAATATGTCATATTGTTGTTGGACATTAAAACTATAATACAGTTTTATCATTGTGACTTACCAGCTGATTGTTATAGGAACCAAATCTCAAGAGATAAAGTCATGAAATAATTGTCTGGAAAATGTCATGTGACTTTCAAATTTTCTTTTCTCAGATTCATAATGACCATTTAATAGCTAGTGAGAAACAGCATTTACTCCAGTGGGAGGATTTCATGAAGGAACAACCCAGCAAAAGGGCTGAAGTGGATGAAGAGCACAGAAAAGCCATGGAGAGGCTTAAAGAACAGTACGCTGAGATGGAGAGGGACCTAGCGAAATTTTCAGCCTTTTGAGAACTTGAACCACAACAATGACAAACTAATGAGAAAACATTTGCCTCCTCCCTAAAAAACATTTTCACCAAACCATTTAGCCTCTGCTTCAATCTTATTATATTCAATGGCACCCATATCAGAAGAAAGAAACTTCTGCTGGAGTTGTGATTAAATGTTTAATAGAAGAAGAGTGCTACATTTTTCCAGTTTTAAGTGCCTATATAAGATTATTTGAATGGAGAGGCGTAAGAGGAAATGGGTTAAATATACTTTTTGTTAATCAGAATTGATCTTTTCCATTGCTTAGCTCAGAGAACTGTAAGTATAGATTTTAGAGAGAAAGATAATTTAATTCATTGTTATACAGGGTTAATATTAGTTTATTACTGTGGCTGTAGGCTGGTATAAAAGCTGCCTGTCATAGCCTCCTTGGCTATTGGAAGAATGTGTAAAGTGTTATTGCATAAGTAATGTAGATAAAAAACAGTTGTCTTTGGAGCAGAAATCACATTTAAGAGAGGTGAAAGTGAAAACATTGGCCAAGATGGCCACGTTGGTCCCTGAATTGCCTGTCGGGGGAGGTTGCAGATTTTGCAGTGCAGCGTCATGCCGGGTGCTCCACGGATGACAAGACAATGCATTAAGTTTCATGGCCTTCCAGCCCTTAATATTTTCAGCTTTTAAAACATGTTTAGAAAGAAAAGCTTACCAAAAACATATTTGGACTTTTCGTTTTTCCAAGAACTATAATCTTGCCCATAGTATTTACCTCATTTTTGTGTCCATTTTGCTGTGGGTAAGCTTTATAAGATAAATAATGTCTATACATGTTTCAGCTGTTTAATTAGTAATCAACAAAATCTTGCCAGGGAGTCCCTCTGGAACCATGTAAGATTCTGGCTCTGAATGAACCAGAAGTGTTTGCCCACATGGCAAATGATCCATGTTAAATGTAAATCCTGTTTAGTGTTAATGTCTGTTCTCATAAACAGGTATATTATGATGAAACATGTACCAATTCTGTCATCACTGTGATCTTTACAAATCTGCATTTAATAATCTAATTGAAGAACTAAGTTGAATTTTTATTCGCCATAAACCAAGCAAAAGTAAATGCAATAATTTCAAGAGATTTATGGTAAGAGAACTTGAGGTATGGATAAATGTTTCAAATATTTTTTATTGCTCTTTAGTAAAGAAAGGCACAGGAAAGAAAATATCCAACTCTCTTGTGTTATCTCAGTGTTGCAACTGCAGAAAATTGACAATGCTTGCCTGTGTAAATTTATGGCTTATTGTCAAAGCTTCATTCTTGGCTGCATGTTGAAAATGTGATTAAAGTTAACAGAGGAGATGAAATAAGTATTTGAGATTTCTTTCAGTAACATTGAACTTCTGCCAACTTTCTCTGTCCGCTACTGTAGGCTTGACAGGCTCATCAATCATCCACTGGTACCTGGACTGAAAAGAGTACTTGCTGACACCAAGGCATGTTGGAATTTTCTTAATTCTCTTTTGGCGGATGGAAAAAAAAATATTTCCAAAAATATCCCACACATCAAAAGGGAAGGGAACCTTAAATGAAAATTGCCTTGTACTGTAGATACTTTTTGAAATGCAATTAATTGCCAACACACCATTGAACAGATGTTGTAACCAAGAAATCAAGGTTGTGGGTGGGGGGGCGGGAATAAGCTCTTAACTGTGGCTACCCAACTTGTGCAGCAGGGATTTCTGATAGTTTTTGTTCATCTCATATGAGTAATAAATACTTTACCTTACAAGTTTGTGTATGTAAGTATCTAAGGGACTTCCTAAACCAAAATGAATTGATGGGCTTTTTGAGCAATAAACATTAAGATACTCAATTCTTTCTTTGTAACTTGGTTGGCTATTCAATATAGCTTTTAAAAGAGTCTGTTTACTTACCTCCCTTTTGATAGTTTTATTAGTGAATACTTTTGCTTCTATTTCACAGTTTCCTAATCATTTTGGATATGTATTTTATGAATATATAAAAATTAATTTTAACAATTACATAATTTGTAACATTTCTGCTATGTTTGTGCTGTTGAGCACAGATACTATGGGTTCTATGTAGTTCACAGGATTGTTGTAATCAAATGAAATCTTTTGTGGTTTTAAAACATTATAGAAATATTTAAGTTCTAAATATTTTCTATTTTTCATTGCGATTTCTTTTTTGACTTACATATGTATGAGGGTTTTTTTTCCCGATTCCTAGCATGTAGATTTTTAAATTCTGCATTTGATTCCTGCTTTAATTGAATTGTGGTCAGAGAATAGGTATATATAACACCCATGTGTTGAGCTTTGCTTTATGACCTATTAATAGAATATCATCAATTGTTGCAAATGTTTCATGAGTGCTTGACAAGTATGTATATTTTTTAGTTATTGGGTGTCCGTTGCACCAAAGTTATTAATCGTGTCATTCAAGTTCTTTCTCTTTTACTGTTCTTTTTTTCTTCTACTTGATCTCTCAGATTCTGAGCTGTATTAAAATTTCCTGTTCTAGTGGATTTGCTAATTTCTCCCTGTAATTCTGTCAATTTTTGTTTTATGTATTTTGAAGTTTTATTATGACGTACATACAAGTTTAGAATTATCTTCCAAGTTTAGAACTGAATCTAGTAGTCATAGTCTCTGTTTCTAGTAATGTTTGTGTTTCTTTTTTAAAAAATTTTCAAAATGTTAAGGGGGTAAAAATATTTTTGATACAGGATACCTTTTATAATGCTTAAGCTGAGGCTTTTAGTGCACCCATCACTCGAATAATGTTAACTGGACCCAGTAGGTAGCTTTTTACTCCTCTCCTCCTCCCCGTACCCCTTCTTGATTTCCGGTGACCTTTACGTCTCTTTGTGCCCATGCGTGCCCATTGATTAGCTCCCAATTATTTGTGAGTACATGTGGTATTTGTTTTTCGATTCCTGAGGTACTTCACTTAGGATAATGGTCTCTAGTTCCATCCAAGTTGCTGCAAAAGACATTCTTTTGTAGACATTCCATAGTAGATATGCACCACATTTTCTTAATCCCCTCATGAATTGATGGGCACATGGGTTGATTCCACATCTTTGCAGTTGTGAATGTGTGCTGCAATAAACATTTGAATGCAGGTGTTTTTTTTGATAAAGTGACTTCTTTTCCTTTGGGTAGATACCCAGTAATGGGATTACTAGATTGAATGGTAAGTCTACATTTATTTCTTTGAGGACTGTCCATATTGTTTTCCACAGGGGTTGTATTAATTTTCAGTCTCACCAACAGGATATAAGCATTCATTTCAATCTATGTCCACATCAGCATCTATTGTTTTTTGACCTTTTTAATAATGGCCATTCGGACAGGAGTAAGAAAATATCTCATTGTGGTTTTAATTTTCATTTCCCTGATAATTAGTGATGTTGCACAATTCTTCTTATGCTTTTTGGCCATTTGTCTATCTTCTTTTGAAAAACATCTATTCATATTATGTTGCTTTAAAATTGATGGGTGTGTGTGTGTGTGTGTGTGTGTGTGTATGTAGCCACACGAGCTTGTAAGATTCGTGTGGTATTTTTTTTTTTATCCTTTTGTTGGACCTGTTATGTTTGAGATATGCCTCTTAAAAATTGTAACTAGATTTTTTTTATCTGATTATATTTTAACTAGAGAGTTTAATCCATTTACATTTGTCAAAATTACTAATATATTAGAATTTATTCATACCATCTTATTTTGTGCTTTTTGTTTCACCTTTTCTATTTCTTCTGCCTTTGTTTTCTTGCCTTCTTTTTGATTGAGTTTTGTTTTGCTTTTCCATGTACTTCTGCTAGTTTAAAAGTTAAAGAGTCAATTTTTATCTTTTAGTGCTTATTAGGAAGTTTAACTTGCATAGTTAACAAAATCTAGAGTTAATACCATTACTCTCCTCTTAAACATTAGAGACTTTTGAGCAAAGTCTGATTTCTTCTCCTTACCTTGGAAATTACTATCTAGAATTTCAGTTCTATTTTGGTTTAACTCCAAAAGTAGTTATTTTGTACAGTCAATGTTTGTTTAGATTTACCTAGAAGTTTACCATTTTCTTATCCTTGAAAGTGTGCTGGGTATACAATTCTAGGTTGGCAGTTATTTTCTCTCAGTATTTAATATTATCCCACTGTCTTTTTGCTTCCATTGTTGCTTCTGAAGCAATGACGATAGAAGTCAGTCTGATCAGTACTCCTTTGTAGTTAATCTGTCTTCTCTCTCAAGTCATGTTTAAGATCTTTATCTTTGGTGTTCTGCAGTCAGATTTTTCTATACTACAATGTGTTGAGCTGTGCATTCTTTTCATTATCCTGTTGGGATTCATTTGAGTTTCCTGAGAATTAGTACCTTTCATGAATTCTGAAAAAAGTTCAGCTTTTATCTCTTTGAATATTGTATCTTCCCCATTCTCTCTATTCTCTCCTTCAGGAAATCAAATTAGACTTATATTTTACCATCTCCCTCTCTTCCACATATCTTTTAATACTTTTTTTCATATTTTCCATCTCTTTGTCTGTATGTATTGAACTCTGGATACTGTCTAAATCTGTTTTATTATCTATTTCATTAATTCTGTCTTCTCTTCGTCTCTAACCCATGTAACCCAGCTATCGAGTTATTAATTACAGTTATTATGTATTTTTCATTTCTGGAAGTGCTGTTTGGTTCTGTCTCAAACTTTCCTGGTCGTTTGGGATAGTTCCATTATCCTCTCTTTTCCTTTTCTTTAAGCATATTATTTTACATTTTATATGTGGTAATTTCAACATTTTTCTTTTTTGTGGATCTGAATCTACAGTTTGTTGTTTTTGCTGAAACAGCAAGACTGTGGTGACTTGTTTTCT
Source organism: Indri indri (assembly GCA_004363605.1). Classification (NCBI taxonomy): domain Eukaryota; kingdom Metazoa; phylum Chordata; class Mammalia; order Primates; family Indriidae; genus Indri; species Indri indri. Next base: position 17,430 of record RJWJ010011920.1, on the reverse strand, counting down.
AATGTGATCAGTGTTTTCTAATGTGTTTTCTAATGTGATCAGTGATTTTCTTATTGTGAGTTCATATTCCTCTGAACTTTATTTTTGGAAATTTTTTATTTAAAGTATATTCCTGCATGGAAGATATTTTTTTTTTCCTGCCGTGAATTTGTTTCTTGAGATACTACAAACCCTGAACCACTTCAAAATCAGTTTTTGATTTTGGGTTCCCTGCCTTACCCTCTCCCACTCCCTAGTGCTTGCGTGTGTGTACGCGTGCGTGCATACACACACTCATGAAATGTGAATTGCAGCACCAAACGTGTGGTTCTTGGGCTGGGATGAGGCATTCCCAGAGGAGACTTTTTTCCTGCCTTTATAGCTCTACTTGGAATAAAGAAGAAGGATGTGTTTAGGTGTTTTCCTAGTTCACCTACTGAAGGCGGTGCCCTCTGGGGATTTGCTAGTCCTAGTGCTCATCTAGCTCAGTGCCTGTTAGAGACTAAATTGTGTCCCCCCGAATTCATAGGCTGAAGCCCTAACCCCAACGTGACTGTATTTGGAGATAGGAGCTGTAAGGAGTTAATTAACATTAAATGATGTCATAGGGTGGAGTCCTAATCTGATAGGACTGGTGTCCTTATAAGAAGAGAAAAAGACACCAGAGCTCGCTCTCTCTTTCTGTGCACACAGAGGAAAAGGCATGTGAGGACACAGCAAGAAGGCAGCCACCTGCAAAACAGGAAGAGGGGCCTTACCAGGAGCCACATTTTTCAGCATCATGATCTTAGACTTCTTGCATCCAGATCTATAAGAAAATAAATTTCTGTTGTTTAAGCCACCCAGCCTGTGGTATTTTGTTATGGCAGCTGGAGAAGACTGAGACTGTCCTGACTTTGATTCCTGTCCTTCAAGTGGGCATGTCTCCTTAAATTGGGGCCTTTCTAGGCTCCAGGGATGAGGATGCGTTAGGACAATTACCAGTTCCAGAGCTAAATTACCCTGTAGAGTTTCACCATCACCTGAACTGCCTTCAGTTGTTTTCATTAATTTGCCATGAATTCAGCCATGAATAAAAAATAAAGTTTAGATATTTTTTTCCTAGCATTTTTGGTGTTCAGAAGCTAGAGAGATTTCTAGCTACATACAGAAATATAGACAAGTATATAGTGATTTTATTTTATAAAAATGTCTCCAAAAAAGAACATGTCCATATTCTAGTATAAAGATGATACCTTTTCTTTCAATTATTGTACCAAATATTTTCTATTAGATTATTTATTATCCATGAACTAATAAAATTGTTTCTATTACTTCTATTGGATTGTTTTTTACTATTCATGAACTAAGGAAGGCAAATAAGAGTTGAGTAGTCTTGTTCTGAACCTGCATAACTCTTATCTGAATATTTAGTTTTGGATTTTTTTTCTTTTTTTTTTTTAGGACATTATTGTGGTTTGTGAAAATGTCTCAGGCTACTGAGACATGTAGACATAGGGGTGAAATCTATGTTATTTAATCCATTAGTGCCATGAAAATCTGAAGGAGTCACAAATGCGTCCAAGATGTGTAGTGCATTCTCTTCTTTGCTACTGTAAGACATTGGCTTTCTATCCGAACATTTCCCTTTACTGTTTCAACAGTTTCCTAATGTGCATGTGTCTAGATGTATTGGGTTCTGGTCTCTATTGCAAATTAAAAGGTACAAGGTTTTATTGCCTTGGAATTTAGTGTAATGACTGCCTTTCCTGATACTGTACCATGGAGGCTCTTTTTTGCCATTTGGAGCCGTAAGTCTGTATCTCGGGATGAAAAATACCACAAAAATATTTTAAATATTAATTCAGTCAAAATATTTGAAGCTTCCATTATAGAAGATATATTTCCTAGTAGTTCATTCTTTTCATAAAGGTTTTATAATTATTTCATTAATTTTCAACTCCAATAAAATGAATATTAATATTTTATTGGTATAATTCAAGGTCGTACAATAAATGGAGAAGGGAAATCAGTCACCTCACTTACCGCCTGCTCTTTCTCATTCTGCTCATGTTTGAATTTTAACTGCTAAAAACAGTGCTTTCTTGTGAATGGTCTGGCAAGAACAGTAAAGCAGTATTACTTCTGATATTTCCATATTTATGTTTCATAAGCCCTAAGGTTCAAATTTTCTTTGAAGAAATAGTGAAGTAAAATCAATTTAAGGTAAGTTAACACAATACTCATATTCATATAACATAGCTTACAGTGTACTTATAAGTGCCTTATATGTAATTTAATCTGATTTCATTCTTAGAATTAAGAAGTGCCCGTTTTGTTCTTTTAAAGAAAGAGCAAAACAACAAAATACAGGGAATACGATGTTTTGCCTATCTAATCTTGACCTAGCAGCAACACATCAGGTAGACTAAATAACACTTTTATGGTTTTTTAAAAATTCCATAAGTGAAAATCCATAGTAAAGATAGATCCAAAAATTTTTCTTTATAATTACATAGCTTTGTAAAAAAATTTCATGTACTACAAACATTAATAAGTCAATATGTAAAATTCTGCTCTTAAATACTCCAAATTATCAAAGCTATTTACTGTTGTTTTACCATTCACTAAGTGGTCAGGCTGTGCCACAGGATAGAATATAACATGAGGCGATGGATATGTTGATTAGCCTGATTGCCACACATTGATCACTCCACAGTGTGTACATGTGTCAGTATATCACATTGTACCCCATAAACATATACAATTATTATTTGTCAATTAAAAAATTAAGGGATATAAGTGTGGCCAAGGCTAAAGGGCAGATAAGTGCCACCCCAAGAAGAAACCAGTGCATAATTCAAGGTCGCCTAGAGCAGACAACACCAGGCTCAAATGGTGCAGCATTTACTGACAGCAAGAGAGGAGGAGAGAGTGTGCACAAGCCCTTAGCAATGCATTGGTTCCCCGTGGCCAGCGGATCCACTCTGCAGCCAATGTAAGCAGTACTATATTTTTTAAAACATTGAATGAGGATATGTACATGCCATGATTCCTTGGAGTAATGGTTTTTCCCCCTTAAATTTAAAATAAGAAAAATTTGATTGAGACCAGGCCACATGAAAAGTTAGCCTCTGGGGAAAATACCGTCACCATTGTGAGTGTGAAGTTTGTAAGATAAATCAATGTATGATTTTGTTAAGCTAGATTGTGCTTAAAAGTTTCTCTGCACAGATCTGATTCTTAACTTTGAAATTGCCCATATTGCTAACATTACAGTTCTTCAGAGGAAATACTTTGTAAATGTCAGGATTTAATATACTACTTTCCTGTAAAATAGAATTTGTAGAGAATTTGAAAAGAAAGCCACAAGTTAATTCACTTTTTTAAAAAACTTCATGTCATCTGAAATGCTTAAGCAGCTGTTTTAGAAATGTGTGTTTTTAAAGAAAATAGTTCGTAAAATTACCGTAAGATCATTGTCACGAAATAAAAATCTCTTATATGATCAATTATATATCACATAAATCTATTTTAAAAATTATATACATCAAATAATTAAAATGGAAAAAAGTAATATATTTTTATTAAGGAAAATTTTGACACTGAAGAATCTGTCCTTCACTTAGAATCTGAAATTTGTAGCTAAACACCAGCAGATGTCACTGTGATAACAGATTTTTTTTTTTTCCTCCTCTAAACAGTTTTTTGTAGATAAGTGCATACCATCTATGGACAGAGATGTGTAAGAAATAATAAATTTAAAGTATATAGCTGAATAAAAATACCAAAATGTAGGGAAGCGTGTACAGTATTCCTGGATGGTTAGGAGTGCTTATGAGAATTGCATTTTTTCCTAATTTCCTTCATGTCTTAAACATATAGATTCTTTCATTATGTAATTGATGTGGGAGTTTTATTAGCAATAAAAGTACAGTAAAAAAATTTTCCAGTAATTTTTTGGACTTTATATTGAAGTATAGAACAGTACACAGATCACAGAGTTACAACTTGTATAACCAAAACCAAATCAACAAACAGAACATTCCCAATAATGTTTTTACATGGATTTTGCAAAACCCTTGGTCCTTTCCTCCAAATTAAGTTAGAGTTACAATTTTTAAATGCATGTTTACAGACATAAAAATATAGTAATTGGTGGGAAACTTTAATAGAAATTAAACAGCTAATTGTCAGAGTATTTTTTCCACTCCTAGCATGGAAGCCAAAGTAGAATTTAATAAACATTTATTCATTGGAACATTGTGTTGTGTCAGGATTATATTCCAGAAGAAATATAGTCAATAATAGCACTCTGTCCTAAAGGAATTTATAATCAAGTTGTACACATGTAATGATAAAAAACCAAGACCATAATATCATGACAAAAACCATGATATAGTAAGCAGGCAGTGTACGAATAAAATAAGTGCATCCCAAGTAGTAACTATCTTTGTGAGTTGTGATCAGAGAATCATTCGTAATAAAGATAAAACTTTAATTCAGTAGGATTTAGATCATAAAAAAGATGGCAAAGTATTTCCAGCTCAGTTTATTTCAATAAGCACTTGTGGAGCACCTATGTTCCAAGCACTTTGTACTCCTAGATAGCTGCTGGGGTTAAAAAGGTGACTAAAGCTTGGTTTCTGCCCTTGTTTATCAAACACACTCGTGGCCAATGCAAACAATAATTGGTAGACTTCTTTGATGTTGAAGCAGTGGTGAATGAGACAGAAAAGTGAAAACCACTCTGGGTTGAGAGTCAGAAGACCTACATTTTAGTCATGCTTCTGTCATTAAATTCCAGAGACTTTAAACGTATCCACTTAGATGGTTTTCACATCATTTCCAACTTTAATAATTTGTGCTTATCCTGTAGGTAATGGGACTATTAGAGTAAGTGGCATGATGAATGTTACAGGAAGGGAACTGTGGACTCAGATGTATGACTGATAGATTGAGGAAATTACTAGCCGGCGCATGGATTTTTTTCAGAATGTAGCCGAAAACATCAATCCTAGTCTAGACAGGGCAGGGATAGAGATGAAGATCTTGGTTTGGAATTGAAGATTATGGGCATTTTTAACATCCGTATATAGATATGTCTATGGACTGTTTATATTATGACAATTACTTGCATGGCTTTGGGTTTAGATAATCTGCTCTATTTCCCTTTTATGTATAGTCATAATTGTTAGCCCAAGTGACTGAATTTTTCCTTTTGAGAACACCGTTACTATAGATTAGGAAATCAAGAAAATTATTAAAGGGCCTTCTCTTTGTCTTTTAGATAAATATTGTGCTTTTATATAATTAATGAGAAAATACAGCTGGGTTTTATTAAGCAGCTATCCGTATTTAAGGATTCCCCGTTTCCTTTTCCAGAAGACTAAATTGTTCAAGGACAGAGAATGTTTTATGCTCTTTTAATATCCCATGCTTGGGACATGTACTGACCATGTAATAAAAAAGGGAAGTTCCATATTATAAGGCTGACTATGAGTTTGATTGAGGAAGATATCCTTGCTATTTACATTACATTTGTGTTTTATAATGATTGCATATGAAGAAATATGTAAATACTAGGTAAATATATTCCTTTATTTTTAGTCTACACCATCAGGTTTCTAAATAGTCTGTCATACCTAGTTTATAATATTTGCTTTTTCTCTCTGAAAAGCTCTTAAGGTGAAGCTATGAACTGCAGAAGTAGAAACTTGAAATCTTACCTCTTTGGAAAAAACACAATTACTCCCAATTAACAAATTTTTTTCTAAAACTTCACTTAGGTCATCTGTTTGGAACTTAAATAAATCTCTCAATAGAAACTGTGATGTGCCTGGTAATTAGGCTTTTAGCTGGCCTACAAAGACTATCAGTCTCAAAATATTATAGTACCAGTAGTATGTAATGCTGTAAGCTAATAATCTGCCACTATATTTGACGATTTTTTTGTTTTGTTTTGGGAAATGTATCCAGAGCCTTAACATGTGGGACCTGGGATGTACCTGTTTGGCTGCAGCTCTGAAAGTAATATTGCCAGGTATGAGCTGGGGAAGCAGAATCTCTTCATTCCCAATCCCTGAGGGAGGCTTCCACTGTTTAGAAACAAATCCTTCTCTAGCCCCAGTCCCAGCCTCCCACCAGTCTGCTTCCCTTTCTGTTGTTGTACTGCCACCAGTCTGCTTCCCTTTCTGTTGCCAGTTCATTCTTCATCTCAGTTTAAGAAAAAGTCTCACAGTTTCCCTCTTATGTGGTGCAGAAGAGATTTTGCGGGTTTTAGGTAGGATTTGTTGACAATAAGGAGAAGCAGATGAGAAGCACCCTTCCCCACCACTGCCCTCCCAAACACATTTTTAAGTGTACTTAGGTGACACTGATGGTTCTTTAAACCCATCACTGGGTAAAGGTATCTCCATTTGCAGATTCAGTGAGTTTCCATAACATTTTGTCCTTGGTTCTCTTAATGTGGGGTGTTCTGTGAGGTGATTAAGTTGGCTGTGAGGCTGCTGCCTACAGGCTTACCCTGGGCCAGAGAAATGACAAGTGAGAGTGGAGAGCAGCCCCCAGGATTTGTTTTCATTTCTTCCTTTCTTTCTTGCCCCAACTAGTCCTGCTATCAAAGACCTGGGTTTCTTTGAAGTGAGTTAGGATCCCACTTGGAGATCCCAGGTCCCAGTGGCATCTACAGTCATGAGAGTATAGCCAAACACCCTCCTCTGTTCTGTATCTGATACATGTATGTGTCTCTTGTGTCATTGTTGGGTTTCTTATCTTAAAATCTCATGTAGGTATCTTAAGGCCACAGAGTAAGACCATCCTTGAGTCCTGAAATAAGTAGACATTACTAATGTTAATCACCCGAGAAAGTGGTGAAGTCTTAGAGAAGACCCAGGTGGGTGTGAGACTGCCTCCCCTCGCCCCTCCCCGACCACTCTTTTCTTCTCCCTCTCCCTCCACAGTGGGCAGAGTCACAGATAACCTCTGCCACGTGGAGGTAGACTGTAGATCGGGGAGCCATCTTTGTGGGAGTGCCTGGACCAAAGGTGCATGAGTTACGCTTTGTAAACCAGATTCTCTAGTTACGTTTTTTTTTTTTGTGCATATTTCCATTTTGTAACCCCCAAATCCCCAGTGAAACTTTGTTTAGATGTTCCAACATTATCTCAGCTGTGTAGAGGGAATTAAGAAAGGCTCTGTCCCTCAGCATCAAATACGTTGTGTGGTAGTGACAGGAAGCGATCTCTTAAGGAGAAGGTGGGTGTCATACCTGTGAGGTCTAGTTACTGCTCTCCATGCAGAGATGTATCTCCATTTCCCACCTAGGAGCATCTAGGTTGGATTTTAATAAAGAAAAGGGAAAGTTCCCTTTGTATGTGTTAGAGAAAGCAAAATTCCAGGCTGTAGCAACTGAAAAGTCACAACACTCGTAGTGGCTGTGGCCAACCGACTGGCTGAGCCAAGCCTAGACAGCCCTTTGCATGCTACCTCGCATCTTAAAAACAAAACAAAAAAACACAGATTAAATGTGTACAGAAGAAAAATGCATGTTTTAAACATTAGTTATAATTTTATTTTCACTTTTTCAGAAGATGAAGAGATAAAAATTTGGAGATTATGCAAAATCATTAACATATTACAAATGTGTTTTAACTGCTACCTATCCCAAGAGGCCCTCCCTAAGCTGCACATTTGCCCTTCAGCTCCTGCTTCATTTATCTGCTCACGTGTATAGCAGGATGCCTGGAAGGAGCAGCCGATATTTGCTGCCAGCTCCACTTACCTCACTCTGTTCTCCCTTGAACCCTTTCCAGCCCAACTTTCAGTACCACTCTGAAACCACTCCCAGGAAACCACACTTGTCAAGGTCACTGGCAACCTCCACCAAACCAAATCCAATGACTGGTCCTGAGTTTTAGTATTATTCTACCTTAGCGGTTGACACAATTGATCACTCCCTCCTTCTAGAAGCACTTTCTTCACTTGGCTTTCTGACTGGCAGCTATTCCTGGCTTGCCTTCTACCTCTCCACCCTCTGGTTATTGGTATGTCTTAAGGTCAGACCTCCGAATAGTCTCTCCCTAGAGGTACTTCCCTATAGCCAGTCCTGGAACTTTATCAACTCCCCAGTTTGTATCTCCATCCCTGACTTTTTCCTTCATATATTTGACTACCTGACTAACATCTCCACTTAGACTAATAATAGGCACCTCAAACTTCACTATGTAAACACAACTCTTGGTGCCCCGTCCTCCCAACCTGCCCTTCCCCACTCTCCCCCATCTCAGTACGTAGCACCTCTGCTCGCTCAGTTGCTCGGATCAATACCTCAGCTTCATGGTTGATTCTTCCCTCACCCTCCACATCTGATCTATCAGTTAGCCAGGTTGGCTCTACCTTCACAATATATCCCAAATCTAACGCCAGTTCAACCAACTCCACTGCTACAATTTTGTCTAAGCCACTATCATCTTTTACCTAGACTAGTACCTCTCAACCAGTCCTTCCTTTCACTCTCGCTCCCCCACCCCCACCATCTGTTTTCCACACAGCAGCCATGTATCTTCTAGAAAGCATGAACCAGATCATGTCATTCACCTGCTTAAAACCCTCTAATGACTTCCTTTCCCTCATAGTAAAATCCAAACTCCTTGCCACGGCCTACGAGGTCCTGTCTGTCTCATTTCTTATCTCTACCCCATGCTCCTTGCCTAGCTTCATCTAGCCATGCTGGCTTTCATGCTGATCTTCAAACATCCCAAAGTTCCTTTCCATTTGGGATCCTCTGCCTGGCATGCTCTCCCCCCAGAGCCTATCAGGACTCCCTCTCTCACTTCCTTTTGCTCTCTGTTCAGACATTACCTCCTCACAGAGGCCTTCCTTGACCACTAAGTCTGAAATAGTGTTGTCCCATTGTTATTTAATGTTTCCCCCACTAGAATTTAAGCTCTATGAGGTCAGGTACTTTGTTTATCTTATCCATTCTGTATTCTCAGTGCCTGGTATATAGAACTTATTAACTGGACGGATGGATGGATGAATGGATGGATGGATAGATGGGGTCTAGTACTCTTTTCACCTGGGTATCTTCATACCTGATTTTTTTTTTTAAGTGTAACATGAAAGAACTGAAGCATTTCTCAATAACCTAACTGTACATTTGGTAATGCATTTTAAAATATATGCTCAAACTGTTGCATAACAGTGCTAGGCATAGATATTCCATAGAGAGGTTCCCTTTTATTGAAATAGCATTTCATACAGCACCATAGCATACTGTTCCAGAGAAAAATAAAACCTCTTTACAGTAGCTATTGGAAACTAATGTTGAATCATGATAGAACTATAGTTTCTATTAAAATTATTTGGACTCTAATTAGAAAATCTTCAGTACTTCTCATTTCATTGACAAACATCCAAGTAATACCCTCTGTTAAGAAAAGATAGAAGCATTGTATAATGTCATAACTGAGTCAGACAAAAGTTTCTAAGAACCGTAAGAGATGACATAGCAGAGAGGACAAGAGTGTTCGTTATGAATTCAAATTCCTGTTCTGCTGCTTATTAGCTGGGTGACCATGGGCAAGTTCTTTAACCTCTCTGTGCCTCAGTTTCCTCATCTGTGAAATAGGGATGGTGAAAGGACCAATACTTACCTCGTAAGTTTGTTTTGAGGATTAAATGAATTATATATGTAATGTATTTTAAATGGAACCTCACATGTAAGTGCTATATTTAATATTCGCTTTATAAAAATATTGTTATTATCACTATTATCATCATCACCATTGATTCTAGTTGTCCATTTGGGAATTTACTCTGTGTAGTCCATGCATAAAAAGGTTGATAGGTCATGATCATAAGAAGCTTTAAGCTTCTTAAAGTGAAGTCTGTAACAGTTCCCCCTGGAGCACTTAGTTGGATTAGACTTCTTTCTATGGCCTTAAAATACATATTAAAGCCAAAGAAATACTAGTTTTGTAAATCCTTAGATGGCACACCCATACAGCTGGTACCACAAATGATGTCACATTTCAGGAAGATCAGCTAATATATTCCATGGAATCAAAGGTATTTCTCAGGATGAAATGTGTTTTACTTCTAGTTCCCATGCTGGTCTTTGATTCAGACCCAAATTATAGAAAGGTTTAGCCTTTTCAAATAGGTCTCTGCTGAACCCATTTCAATAGCACCGAATTTACCGAAATTATTTATTACCACATTTAGTAATTTTGGTGAAGCTTTCATTTCTCACAACAAATTTTGCTTACACCCTTTCAAAAGAATGTCATTGGTATGTGAGTAGGTTGTCTGGGGCCAGCCTCTTATCTAGAGACCAGATTCAAAAAGTCTGAGTTCAGCGAAGTGATTTAGACTGCTTGCTTTTGTTTTGTTTTGTTTTAATATTCATGTACGGGTCTTGCTAAAACATGTTGCTGCCCTCATCTAGGAACAATGCCACACACATCATTTCCTGAAATAATGGAGTTGGAAGGCAATTATCTACTCACAAAACAGGCTGAAACAACAGTTCCTGATATTCTTCTCAAATACTTTAACTTCCCAAGGAATCCGGAAAAAATAATTCCATGAGACAGTGTTGTGAATGAAGGTATGACATTCCAGTTTCCTTCACTGGAATCCAGTGACCAGAGGTAATAATTTATTAACCACTTGGCATTACTGAGAAGGGTTCTGGTCTTGGCGAATTGTTTGTCTTTGGTTTATGAACAGTGTGCTGCCTTATGGCCTCTTGTGAGATGATAGCTCTCTGTTCCTTTTCTGTCCACTTTCGGGACCACCCAGAGATTACGTGCAGTTTTTGAACTATACTTATTTTATGACATTGCTTTCCTTTTACTCCCAAAGAGAATTTGGGAGTTCTGTTTCACGCTTTCCAGATAAGAAATGTAAACTTTCTGGAAAGAATATCCATTTTAGCAAAACATGTTTTATAGTATTTTCAGGATTTTTGAACCCTGTGGCTCCTGATGTGGATTGGTGGATCTTCCTATTAAGAACTGTCTTTGTGATCCTAACAATGTAAATATCACCAATGTAGCCTTAGGGTATCCATAGCAAAAAATAACAAGAAGATTGCTAATATTTAGACATTGCTTTCTGGAATTCTCATCTGAAGGGAAACTGGTACAGTAAGCTGTTTGATCAGGGATACACACGCAGGTTTTTCTCTTGATATGCTGTGAAAAAACTAGGGACAGTCACCTGGACATAGAGCCTGTACAATGCCAACTGTAAAGCTATTTGGAAACTTCCATAATGGCCTGTTTTAAATTTTATCTGAATGTTTGAATTTGACTTTGTGTTGACATATCCTCCCCCTTGAATAAAAGGTATAATATATCGTGTGTAAGTGTCACAGGGAGGGGCAATGACAGAATGAAGAGAACGTTGAGATACTGCAACATTACTTAGGGGGGTTGTGTGGGCCTGAGGTCCCCAACCCCTGGGCCGCAGACCAGTACCAGTCCGTGGCCTGTTAGGAATTGGGCCACAGGGCAGAAGGTGAGCAGCGGGTGATCAAGCGAAGCTTCCTCTGTGTTTACAGCCGCTCCCCATTGCTTGCATCATGCCTGAGCTCCGCCCCATCTGTGGGAAAATAGTCTTCCATGAAACTGGTCCCTGGTGCCAAAAGATTGGGAACTGCTGGTGTAGGCTGCCTCCGGAAGTTTTCACTGAAAGACTATTCTCAGTCTGGCTTGTTTGGGTAGTCATAAATCCTCTCTGTCTGGAAGGCATTGAGGCAGTGTCTTTTCATTCTGCATCAAAGTCAACTTGTTTCATTTTCTCAAATGAAATATGTAACTTTTAGAAGTGTAGTGTGAAATTAGCATTTAAATTGCTTATTTCTGATTATATCAAAAATTGGCCAATTCCTTGTAAATTATGTAAATAGCTAAATTGAGACTTTTCTTTCTCGAAGATAATCTTTCCATGCTGCCCGGCCCTGCCTGCGGACCAGTGCGCGTGGCCACACGTCCACGTTGAAGAAGTCCGCGCGCCTTGACGTTTTTTCCTTTTGACTCCCACTGGCTCTTTTCAAGCCGAAAGACTCAAATTGGGAAAACGTAGGTGGAAATGGGTCAATTTGTTTCATTAAAAAGGTAATAGGTTAAATTAAGAACTGCTGAAGAGTCAGTGACAAAAGCTAAAAGCAAAAGTGGGGTGTGTGCTCCTATGCCCTGATGGGTGGGAAGAGGGACTCGTGCAGTCCGGGGTCTGATGAAAGTGGTCTGAGTGGAAGAGGGCCAGGCACAGGGCTCGGCACTTCGTTCATTCTGCGGAATGTGCTGGGGCCAGGTTTCAGTGGTCTAGGCCTAGTTTAAGAACTTGAGAATGAACCGTGTTTGGAGTCTTAAATCAGTTGTCTTCATTGTTTGGCTTTAGTTTATATCAGTGGAATCAGTTTTGGCTTTCTTGTCTTGGCTCCTTCCCAGGATTGGCTTAACACAATAGTTAGCCAGTTCTTTAAATTTCAGTAACCTCACTAGCCTCTATAACTGCTTCAGAGGGAAATCACCAGCCATGAATAATCAACTCGTCAAGGAAGTCCTAAGGGTCTGCTGTATATATTTAAGGGTGGTTCCCATTAATGTTTTCTAGTATAGACATTATTTCCAGGTAATATAGCAGTTTGGTAAGATACAGTAAAGCTTTTTAAGCAAATATCAAGAGTCTGTTAGCCTTCAACAACCAGGTACATCATTGGCTTACACAGGTAGGAAAGTTAAGTTAGAGTTTGTTTGAATTTTTAATTCATTGTTACCTATGCTGAGTAAATGGTAGATTATAAATCTGTATTTACCATGTACCTTTTTGTAAGCATTTTAAAATATACAGTGAATTTTCCTAAAGCAAGATCTGTCTTAGACTGCATCCAGGGGGCTGCATTGCTAAGCCAGTCAACATTTATCTAGTTCTTACCATGGACTTGGCTAAGTGCAGGGGATATAAATGAAGTATAATCTGTGATTACTGCCCTGTAAAAAACTTTAGTTGAGAAAGCCAAGGCTAACTTAAATGAAATAGTTGAAAAACAATTTAAAACTACATTTTAGAACTCTTGGATTTTACAGGAGGAAATCACTATCGGCTGAAATAGGTCAATCCGTCTTCCAAAGAGGTTTCATGGAAGAGGCAGGATATAAAAGATGAGTGGAATGTAATTGGGCAGAAAAGTGACAGAAACATTTATGGAGCCTCTTTTGAATGCCAGACTCTTTGATAGTAGCTTTATATATATAATGTCATTATATATATATATCCTGCTGAGTAGACATTTATGTCCCTGTTTATATGTGAGAATATGAAGGATTGGAGAGGTTAAGTATCTTGCTCAAGTTTATACAACTAGTGAGTTGCTCTTAAGTAACAGTTCAGACGATTGGCTCTGAATTCCAGGCAGTTTTGGATTTGAATCCTCTACTGACTGGCTGTGTTTCGTGGCTTTGTGTTTCAATTTTTTTCATTTATAAAATGGGGAACATAATAATGCTATTACCTCCCAGGTATAGTGTGATGAATAAACTATTTAATGAGTTAAGAACTTAGCACAGTTTCTGACATGCTGTAACCACTCAATAAATGTTTAACAACATATAGAGAAACAGATAGAAAGCGTTTGACTGAGAGTCACAGCTACATCTTGCCTGACTCCAAAGTCTGCACTCCTTTGTGTTATGTCACCCTGCAAAGGGAGCAGGTAGAAAATTCAAGAGAAAAGAATAAGAACAAGCGTTTTGTCTGCTAAAGAAAGGTGAAGTCTCCTCCATGGCTGAAGTAGGCTTGAGTTGGCAAAGTAATGAAGAGGTGATTGGATAAAGCAGATGGAAGTGAATTATGTAGGACCTTGAAGCAAGGACTTCAGACCAGATGCCCCAGAAACCAGGAAAGGCAGCTAATTCACAGGTGGAGAGTGGCGTGATGAAAGCGTTGCTCTAGGTGGTACGTGGCATGAGGCTGGGGGTGCTGGAAGTTTACTTGGGAAGCTGCCAAGTGTTAGGTGATGTGGTCCTGCACTGGGGGGAAAGAACAGAAAGTCAAGAGAAAGGACACACATCAGAGGATGCGCTGTCCATGCCACCACACACAGCTGCTTGTCCCCGAATGCTGCCCCGCTGCTAAGAGACCCTGCCCCATTACTAATGCCGCACCGCCATAGTTTCTCTGCTACAGACTGTAAATGCACTAGAGCTGAAATCAACTTTAACTAGAAATGATTCTGCCTTGATTAAAGAAAAGGTATTCTAAATAAGTCACAAAATAAAATGAATGAGAAAAATGTAGTATAAGTCATAAAATAAAATGGATGAGAAAAATATAGCATACCACAGAGTCTTTTAAGGTATAAGAAGTTTCCAGCCTCAGCAAGTCTCACATACTGTTTTGGTGCACGCATGTAATTTACTAAAGGTATAGCAAATTGGCTACACTTGTCAAAAGGCTTGATATTTCTGATTTTATATTCCATTTCCCCCCATCCCCACTTTTTATGTCTTCACCCAGTGATATCTTTCTAATTTGAATGCAAAAATGCAGTTTTTTTTCTTAGCAATGTAGACTAGAGTGCTCTCCCTGCTAGGTCATAAAATTATCTACAAAGCTGAATATCCGAACATAAAAAGCCAAGTGGTATCTATTAGCTGAACATGAGACACCAACTGGCATCTATTAGTTTATGGTTTCTGAGCAAATCCTTTGGGTATTAAACTAGAAGCTGTCACCTGTAGGTCTTGCTAACTTATCAGAAGAGCTTGAGTCTGACAAATTATTAATTATTATTGCATGTTCGGCCAGTAGCTAAAGTTGAAGCATTCAAGAATTGCAATAATAATAGTAATAATTTTATCATTAGTTAGGAAAGAGTATACCATGATGATTAAGATATGGAATTGGAACCTGACAGTCAGGTGGTCCAGTCCTGACCTTACACTGCACTCGCTGTATAAACTCGGCACATTCGTCACCCTCTCTAAGCTTCAGTTCCTCATTTGGTTGCCAAAAGGACTAGATGGGATAATATTTGTGAAGCATTTAGAACAGTATCTGGCACTTTACATATGTTTGATAAGTGCTAGTACTTAATCATTGTATTATACATTATAGTTTACAAAAAAACTTGCTCACATATTTATTTTCTTTGAACCTGCCAGTCCCATGAAGTGGTGGGGAGGTGGTGTTATTTTTATCTGAAGGTAAGAACCGAAGTTCACAGAAGGGTTCAGTAACTTAACTAGAGTTATTAGCTGCAAATCCAAGACTCAAAATCTGGTGCTCTTTCCTCCAAATTTCTAAACTGCACATATCAAAAACAAGACAGCAATAAGGACCCCTGGCTTTTATAAATTTAGGAGAAGGTTTCTGATAGCAGTAGCTTTCCAGTGCCAGTCCGTGGACTGTGATCGAACATGACAGAGTTTTCCTGTCTGTGTCACTCAGATACTTGGGCTGGATGGTAAAATGAGAAAATGAGGGGCAGTGTAGTGAGTTTTAGACAGAGTTAAATTTATCCACCTTAAAGAACTGCCTTTTACTCTCGGATTATAGCTTTCCTACTTTTTGGTGTTAAAATAATCTTATGAAATGATGACAGGACATGGTAGCTATTTTTTTCTTAATGTCTCTACTTGGTGTGATAGAACTTTGGCACGACCAATTTGGACCACAGATTTTGTGTTAGAAAATTGTCTAGCCCAAAATTTGAGAATCACTGCTCTAGAGTGATTTCATTATTTTACATATTAATAGTTTAAGTATACAGTGTTATTCAATTTATATGCATTAAGCCATAAAATCATTTGAATTTTTATCCAATTTTTAATTCTCTCTCTTTCATGTAGATCACTGGTTCTTATCTTTTTTTTTGTTTTTTTTTTGGCAACAGTCACAGACCATTCTGGCAATCTGATGGAAACTGTAGATTCCTCTACCCACCTCCAACCCTCCAAAACACATCCTGATTACAAACTGGCAGTTCGCAAATTTGGTGGTACTGAAGCCCGGGGACCTGTAGGTGGCTCTAGTTGGTTTGTTTTGTAACCTGTTTTGTTTGATTTTTTTTCATCTTACTTTGCCTATTAGGTTTTAGGGCTGATACAGATGAGATTGGTGTTACAAGAGATAAAGTAAAAGGCTCAGTGTCAGGACCCAATGTTTATTTAGAGGTCGCTGTACCTTGTGTGGTTTTTCAGGTAGAACTGGCATATGACAGAAGATTGTAAAATATTATTAGAAGATACTGTATTAAGAAGGAAGTTGGGAGCAAGGGCTCCTACATACTGCTGGTGAGAATTTAAATTGATGTAATCTGTTTGGAAAGAAATCTGGAAATATCTATCAACATTTGAAATGCACATACTTGCATTTGTATGTTAAGATGTGTGCAAAGGGCCAGGCGCGGTGGCTCACGCCTGTAATCCT
Source organism: Indri indri (assembly GCA_004363605.1). Taxonomy (NCBI): domain Eukaryota; kingdom Metazoa; phylum Chordata; class Mammalia; order Primates; family Indriidae; genus Indri; species Indri indri. The sequence goes on along the minus strand of RJWJ010011920.1, from coordinate 1,032 downwards.
AGCACTCTGGGAGGCCGAGGTGGGTGGATTGTTTGAGCTCAGGAGTTCGAGACCAGCCTGAGCAAGAGCGAGACCCCGTCTCTACCAAAAATAGAAAGAAATTAATTGGACAGCTAAAAATATATATAGAAAAAATTAGCCGGGCATGGTGGCGCATGCCTGTAGTCCCAGCTACTTGGGAGGCTGAGGCAGTAGGATTGCTTGAGCCCAGGAGTTTGAGGTTGCTGTGAGCAAGGCTGACGCCACAGCACTCTAGCCAGGGCAACACAGTGAGACTCTGTGTCAAAAAAAAAAAAAAAGATATGTGCAAAGATCATGGTTAGAGCTTTTCATATGAGCAAAATACTAGCAACAACATAAATATCCATCAATATAGAGCTGGCTAAATCAATTGTGGTACATTCAAACTGGAATACTCTTCAGCCATGAAAAAGGTTGAGGTGATAAATATGATAAACACAATAATATGGAATGATCTCCAAGATATATTGTTATGTGAAAAAGCAAGATACAGTGTAAAAGGAGGAAATACACACATTTGGATACGGGTTTGGATATCTCTGGAGTGTACACTGGCAGCTGATACCGATGACTGCCCCAGGTGGGGGCTAGAGAACCAAAGGTTTACAGGTCTGCGATGGGAGGGATACTTACTTTTCCTTTTTCTATTTATTGTAGTACCTAAATATTTTTTAATCAGGTCCTTGTATTACTTATTCAATTAAAAAAAGAACTAGTATGTTCTCACTCATGTGTGAGAGCTAGATATTAAAAATAATTGATCTCGTGGAGACAGAGAGTAGAATAATAGTTACTAGAGACTGGAAAAGATAGTGGGGGGAGGGGATGAATGGGGATGGTTAACAGGTGCAAAAGTATAGATAGTTAGAATGAACAATATTTTTAAAAAACAGCTAGTTAAAAAAGTTAATTTTTAAAGTTACTGTGCAATATGAGAAAAAGAGGTTAGAGGATATTTATATTAAATTATCTAACTGAAAGGGGCTGAAGTAAAACGAACAATTTTTTTCC